>JBCAUA010721456.1:0-15223 GCA_038406235.1 Peronia verruculata | reverse complement strand
ATGGATGGATGGATGGATGGATGGATGGATGGATGAATGGATGGATGGATGGATGGATGGATGGATGGATGGATGGAGAGAGAGAGAGATGAAGAGCGGGGACGAAGAGAAAAGAGGTTGATAGTTTGCCGTATTAGATTAACTGGTCACTTTGTCACTTCACATCACTGTCCATGTATCGACAACGATTCTGTGCGAAGAGGCTATTACCTTTCTTTTGTCTTCATTATTTATCCCGTAAAGTGATATATAAAATTAATGTGCCATCATAGTCAAATGACATTGTTGTATCATATCATCTGTCACACTGACATTGACATTTTGTGCAATTATTACACAATTAAACATTCGCTTCTTTGTCCTTAGTTCCCCCGTGGGATGCCTAGGTATATAAATAGATTCCTCTTTACGCATCTGTAAGCGGTGAAAGGCTGCCGTAGTTGTGATATCTCTTGTGGAATGTCATTCTCGGCGTTTCATCGGCATCTCATCTCCTTCCTCCTCCATCTCACAGTATCCGGTTAGTGAAATCATAGGTCTATGACAATGAACCATGTTTTCAGCCAGCTAGGTTACTTCCCTTTGCCAGGTACAAGAGGTGTAAGACAAGCATTGCAAAGAAGGAAAAAAATCATTTTTTCTCTTGTTTTTTGAAACACCTGATGTGCATGCAAAATTAAGAAAACAATTATCAGCATAAAGAAAAAAAAAACATTTTCATGACTTGGCGAATTTTTCAGATTTTTTTTTTTTTTTTATGACTTATATTTCACGTAACCAGCAAAAAGGTGATATTTTCCTTCTTTACAATGCTTGTGTTATACCTCTTGTACTGAGCATAGGGAAGTAATTTGGTTGATGGTCAAAATGGCTCATTAGGCTCCCTATTAAACATGATGTGCGATCCGTAAAGGGGGGAGGGAGGGGGGGGGTGGGAGAATGGGATCCTGGCAATTGAGGCAGCCCAGTGTGCGCCTGTCGCCAACGCCAACACATTCCTTCAGCCAGGCCTGCTTGTCTTCTTCTGAGACGGGTGTATGAAAAAAGCTAAATTCATCCAACTGATCGGGTCCTCTCCTTTTTAGTTGAGCGGGATCCAAAGTTAATTCCGCTGGGTGTTGCCCGCGGGTCTCATCACGAGTATGTCACTGGAGTAACCGTCAGCTCTGGATATCCAAACATTTTATGCTCCTTCGTTTGTCTCGGAGCGTATTGGGAGGCTGTGGTGATGAACCCAGCACAAACTAGTGGCAACTAAAACACATCCCATCCTAATCTTAACCTAGATAAAAGATAATTACAAGAGTACGGAGTCATAGTGTTATCACAATCAGAAAACCCAGCTTGCAAACATGTTTTTGAGCCCTTTTTCCCGAGTATTTTCTCAGAGATCGTCCATGGTCCTCCCATCTTTGGCATCTTTGCTGGCAGAAGCTGGGATCCAACAAAGTAAGATGAGATTCAACCCATTCCCGAGCTTCCTGCCCTGGCGGATCCAAAGGCCATGATTATTCTTTGATCTAACTGCGGGAACTAAACGGAACACCCTCTAGGAGGTCTTTAAACGAATGCTTGAAAGGGTCATTTGCCCACTGACGAATCAGAGAACAACAAAGCCGATTATTCTGTGTCCAGGGGGACACATGCGCCTCAATCCGGATCCACCACTGGCACTGCTGACCCTAAAGCTATCGATATGGTTTTAGATACCATACACCTCAACTTTTTTTCTTCAGACTCGCTTCCCTGTTCTAGGCCCTGAATAGTCCCACATTTTAGAGATGAAACTCACCTCTTGCAATACCTTAAAAGAATAGTCAACGGGGGATGGCGTTGATTAGCGTTCTGTTGGGTACCGCACCACGTGGACACTGCAGGAAATAAAGCAACAGATTCCATCACCAAAGTCGGCCTGATACTGGATCCTCTGGAGGAGGGAATCTCATCTCGATCCCTCATATAGATCATCAGGGAGCACATCAAATCGCGATGACAACGATAATGGAGTCAATAGATTGCAAACAAACTTTTCCTATCCAACCAGACCTTGGACCTTGACCAGGGTCTTCCAGCTGCAAAACAAGATCAGAAAGTCCTGAACCGCCCATTTCGGTGTCATTCTCATCTCCTTTATTTTTTTCTGCCCACAAGAAAAACGCCCCCACAGTCGGACACCTGGCTTTAGATTGCGCCGACTTCAGAGACGCTCGAGAAGCCCACTTATCGAGTCGTTCTTTGGTTTTAACGAAACGAGGTTCACGAACCATCCTCTGCTTCTTGCAGAGACTGGTTTCTTTTCGAACATATGAAATCATCAACATATTAATATAAATGTGTTTTGTGAAAACTGAAAATTGTGAACATGCGGCAGACCACACGGGACAACGCATGAATGCATAGCAATATACTTTTTGATAGATTCCCTTGACAGTCTTTGATCCTCCATTTTATACACTCATTGTTGTTGCCCATGGGACTTAGTAGGATCCTACGTCCTTTGATAAATCTGTAAACTTGTAAATGTATTCAACCGTGCTACGGACTATATAACCGTAATCATGTTGATGCGCCGTTAAATCCCAACATAACAACAATAGCCCTTAAATCCTCTGGAGTTATCGGAGCACCTTCTGACGAATAGTGCACTATTCTTCATCCGTCATAGTTGCAGAGCAGGGTCTAAGTCTGCGCAAATTTTTCTTTGTTCATTCTCGGACCGCCTCTTTACTTCTGGCCACTTGCTTCCCATCTCCTGGTTGCTCACTTTTTGCAAGGCCGCTAAATTGGTTAAATGGGCTATCATCTGAGTTTCATTTCTTCCTAGTTATAGGACGGTATTCCTAACGGTGACCGTGAAGTATGGTAGCTCTGCCGACCTGTTCGATTGTAGTATGGTCTGAGTATGAGAGACCAAAAATGCTTTGAAATCATCTCCTCTCTAGTGCTTGTATTTTTATTTTTTTTAATTTTTTGTTCAGGAAGCTGTCAGCGTCCATGTCTCGTATGTAAGCTTATATAGAAAGAGATGGGGATTGCCGGTGCAGGCACGAGCTACACTTCACGGGATGTTATCATATTTTCGCACTGGCTAATGCAGTTATTGTTTGGTGTAGTTCGTGCAAGGATTTTAGGTTTTGATCCTTCATCGTTGATGATTATCCCCAAATATTTGAATTGCTAATTGTTTTAGAGTTCCTGGACATGCAGTGACATATTTATTGGCGTGGGTCTATGGTCAGTGTTTGCCATTGTCATGGTCTTTTCTGCATTTATCTTTATGCCATATTGTGTGGAGATTCTTACCAGGTGCTAATCCATCAGTATTGTCAGCAAATCTAAGATTTGTGATGGTTCTCCCTTCATACTTCTGCACCATCGTGATCCTCCAAAGTGTCAATCATTATCTTTTCCAGGAAGAAGTTTTCAAGAGAGTGGGGCTAAGAGAGAGAGGACATCTGACGAGCATGTACAGAAGTGAAAAACCATTTCCCGATTGTGCTTTGGACACGTATGGCTTGGCTATTTTGCTATAGAGCTGTTGGGTGGTTTAAATCAGTTTTCCCCATGCTGAATTTATGCACGGTAGCCCAGAAAGCTTCGTGCCAGACTGCCAAATATCTGTTTAAATTTTATGAATACATGATAGAATTTCTCTCGATGTTATGAGTATTTTTCTCAGAGAATGCGGAGATTAAAAGGGTAGTGCAACATCATTTTATTGTGTCAAGTTTCTTTTTTTTTTTTTGTTTGTTTGTTTAGTTTGTTTGTTTGTTTGTTTTTGTTTTTTTTTTCTCAAATGAAGTGTTGCAGTTATTGTAAAAACCTGACATATAAATTAGAAGCCGATGGCTTCTTAAATTTGAGATTTTAACAGTTAAAGAGACAGGACCGTTCGGACCGCTCGGTTTTTCCGTAATTGACCGCAAACCGGGCGTGACATCATCTGTTTCCGGAAGGCACACTAATGGAATGCTTGAATGGGCCTATTTAGTATGTAAACAATGGAATATTGTGTGGCTGAGAACTGTCAGTCGCAGTTTGTCGGGCGTTTTTTAGGGGCTCCTCGCAGTGCTGTGATATTTCTCACTATATCATTTGAACTTGGGATTTATCGCCCCAGTTTAAAATTATCGCCACAGCAAGTATGCGCGGCTCAATAGACACTTCCTCAAAAGGTAAAGGAAAGTTCACCTAATAGAACAGTGAGAAATTCCATGCCCAAAGATACAATCCTCTTGAATAAAAGAGAAGAACAGAAATCAAGAGCCACATGGCCCACTCACGTCCTCTATAGTGCTCCGAAACTACAATCAAAAGAAAGGATGATCAAGAAAAGAATATCAAATAGATTTAGCCTCTTTGTTTACACTATATTGAATATGTGCAGTTTCGAAGTACAGGGATGCATAAAAACAAATGACGTCACACGTTAATGGAGAAGGCAGCTGGCGAAAAGAACCGCAGAACCGCAAGCCGTTTCATTTTGCAAAATAAACACATTAGCGGTGGTGTTTTTGCAAAAATAAAACCGCTTACATGATTTTGGCTACCAGAGGTTTATTATTTTACAACAAAAAGCATAGGCTGCCCGTGACATTGCACCACCCCTTTCAAGATCTGTTTTTTTGGTATTTTTTCTTTGTCGAAAGCTTTGCTTGTTCCTCGGCAATGATTTTTTCTGTTTGCGGTGTTCGGTATGATTTTTAGCATTGTCTTGCTCCCATGGCTGATAAGAAGGATAGTCCAGTAGATTTGGTGGCGTTGAAGATTCCCTTTTTTGGGGGAAGTGTTGTTATCAACGATTTAGTCTAGAGTGTTGGTCACATGCTTGTCTATCAGACTCTATTACAAGATAATAAACATTAGCATGTTTCCAATTTAATACATGAATACAATTTAGCAAACACATCAAATGACCTGAGGGAATATTTTCATCATAAAACTGTGCTTAACGTCAGCAGTTTTTAGAAGTTAATAGCAAATGAAACATTTAAGTAGACTATTGACTTCAGTCTATGTTGACAGCAGTCTCCATCCTTCCTATCTTTTTAGATAATTAGTCCTTTTTATCACATATACAGTCCTTAGTCTAGTACCATTTATTTTAGTGCGTCTTTAGTCTTTTTCTCTATAAGTAAAAGTGACGCGCGCACACACACACACACACACACAGAGAGAGAGAGAATGTAAGATAAAGAAAATGTTCTTTGAAAGCAAAAATAAAAAAAGAAGGAATAAAGGCAAACTTAACCTAGGCCATCCTCACGTTGAATTCAAAAGTCATTTGCGTGTTATGAAACAACGAATGAACCATCTAAATATCAAATAACTGTTCCATATCCTCTAACTTCTGTCAGTGCATCAGTTACAGTAAGTATAAGGATCAATGGTACTCAGATGCTTGAACCTCGGGGCCTAACTTTTGCACCTCGAGGCCTAACTTTTTGACCTCCGGGCCTAACTTTAACGGCAATCGATTGAACGGATGGTCAGATGACTACAATGGTCAACTGAGATGAGGTATCAGTTCAACGTATCAGGTATTTATAGAATTAAAGATGAATTCCAGCCTTATCTGCAGCGACGAAATTGGACATCCCATTATATATTATAGTCAGCCCACAGCACAAAGGCGAACCTCAAGCTTTGATGCACAAACCAGCGCTTCTTTTTCAATTCGATCGTTTTCTAGGTGAATTTCTATGTTGTCTAGTAGTCTTACACACAAGTTAATTCGACTGATTTTCACATGGTTGTCGTGCACGGTATGCTAGTTATTCATGGAATATAAGGATATACGTTGCTGCTGTTTTTCAAATATATTAATTACTCATTCATTTCAACAGTAAAATACTGGCTCTTCAATTTATTGGAGCAGCACAAGAGAAGTAGATAATTGTCACACCCAAAATGTCGGTCAATCACATCCAAATATTTTTTTTTCTTTTTTTAATAAGAATTTTTTAAAAAATGAGATTACATGTAAACACTCTATAACCTTCCCAGGTGAAACATCAAAGTTAAAAAAAAAAGTTATAGAGCTATTTCCAGCACACGATGAAGCTAACCTGGCATAATGAATGCAATAAACTGTCGCGGCAGGGTTTCTGATAGCAATATCGCTGAGGCCAATATTTCTCAAGTATCAGCCAGTGGACTTTGGACTCTGGGTTCTTGAGATGAAACATTATAAAAAATATACTTCACGCGCAAGATCATTATCTCAACAGGCAGTCGGAATGCTCTCTCTTTCTCTCTCTCTCTCTCTCTCTCTCTCTCTCTCTCTCTGCTTCAATCTATCTTTTTTCTTCCCTTTTTTTCCCCTACTTTAGTCCGTCAGTGAGCGCGTATTTTTTCATTCGCCTGTTATCGTTTTATTTTTTCTCACTCTCCTTCAGGTATAGTGTTTATTTTTCAAAATTATATCATGTATATTATTCCGATAATATTTTTTGTCTGCTTGTTGATTAGAAAATGTAAAAATTCTCAGTGGACAGATGATAATGTTTCTGTTGTTAACAAAAAGGCCAAGATTTCTGTGCACCGAGGAATATTTGACGCACCTAAATGTCAATATAACCTATTCTCAAATCCTATGTTGGCAAATATATTCCTCGGGCAAAAAAAAAAAAAAATCGTAAAATGAAATTATGATCATATAAAAGAATGAACACTAAGAACATGGGCAGTTGGGGTACTACAGCTCGAAATATTTCACGCCAGTCAAGGGATGGATAACGTTATTGCATGAGTTTGCATTTATAAGATAAATTACGCGTGTGGATGTGAGATTAGTGAGAAGATAAAGGAAAGAAAGTAAAGAGCGTGGGATAAAACAGGCGAAAACAAGAGAGAAAACAGACGAAAAGATGAGAAAATAAGAGATTTATTTGGGAGGGGGAGGGGAAGTCATTAAGAAGTATAAGCCACCTGGAACCCTCCACCCTCGATTATCTGTCGGGTAAACCTAATATGGCCTCTAACATAGCCTTTCTAGTGATGACTTATCCTCACGTTTTTCCTTCTCTTCTCTCCATCCTGTGTCATTCCTTTAGCCTCTGTAAGCCCTTGTTCTCCTGCCCACGCTTCAGTCTTTCAAGCCTTGGGGTGTCAAGTGACCCACAGATCTTCACTCTTTCAAATGCATTTGTTCAATCAGTTTCGCCCTCGGCAGTTGGAACGTTTCATAAAAAAATGTCAGAGATCATTGCAGTAATTCATAGTGACATAGCTTTGAAGATCTAGCAACATCTTGTCAACTGAACCTTGATTTGCAACTTACCATGTCATGGTGTTTAACCTTGACGCATCAGCACATTCTGGAGTGTTCTATGGGCCACCTTGCCCTCTGCGTCATGAAAAATAGTTGAGCGTAAACATGTATTTCCCCCTCAAACACAGGATGATGAAATTGTTGGCACATCTCTCTCAAGATAAAAAAAAAAAATCTGAGCCACAGCTGAAGAGAAAACACAGAGATAGATAGAGCTCGTGCAACATGCGTTGTTGTTGTTGTTGTCGTTGTTGTTTTCACAAGGGGAAATAATTACGATAAGTGGCAGTTTCAATAATATTTTTAAGAGAATTGCGTCAGACTTAGGGAAAGGGAGGGGAGATGAAGTTTGATAGGAATTCAAAGAATTCTAAGGAATTCCACGTACAAATGGGTTAATGCTTTATCACATTCATTATGGCAAATGTCATTTTCGACACTCTTGAAAGTAAACAACCTCTGGCGTTAACAATAACAAAATCACTGGTATTGTTATACATGTACCATAATGTGTTGGGTCATTTTCAAAATGTTCCTGTTTTGAACACATTGATGTTGATTAGAAATTCTAGTGGCTCTTATCATCGTGACGACTGTGGTTGTAAGTTTCATTTTAGAGTAGGCAGTCTATGCCATTAATTGACAAAGGGATAAACAGAGTGAAAATCCAACATCATCAGTGGAAGAGCCCGAAAGTCATCAGTAACGGTTCCCTAAGTCAAATCAAAAGTAGAGTGACTATTCTTAACATTTTCATGCTGGAGTTTGAAGAAAAATAGTTTACCTATAATTACAAATGTTTTCAGACATAGAGAGACAAGTAAATTTCGTACGGCAGAATAATAACTTAGATGGATAAGATAAGGTATCGATTAAGAATTTATTGTGATGAACGGCTTCGTGTAGAACAAAACAAAACAAAACAAAACAAAATGATACGAAAATACGCATTGCTCATTTATACTAGTTAACTGAACTTGGTATAATTATTGTTATTATCAATGTAATTGTTATTGATATTATGTTTATTATTGACTTTATTTTTATCATCGCCATCGTCATTATGAGATACCTTCCCGGTATTTTGACCCATCAGAGTATAATATTTCTCTCAAGATATGATTTTTTCTTTCTTATTTTACCACTACATAGTAGAGTAACTTAGAATCATAACTACTTTATTTACTAAATCCAGCCTATGTTCATGTTTCACACATCAGTAGCTACACCATTGTGTTTTATTTATTGCATACATTTCCTACAATGAGTTACCAAGTGCACCAGTTAGAATTTTCTTATTGTTACTAAATTTAGCTTCTGCATTACCCCCAAATCTATCTTAGAGGCCATCTCTAACGTACTTTCGATAGATCGCCAGTCCCCAGAAAACGTGTCTTTTGCAACTTCAGTCTTGTGATCTGTCTTTTGGCACATTGTAAACAGAATGCAGTTTTCAGAAAAGACACTGAAATGAGGGATTACTTTTTAATATTGTGTGAAAGCCACTTTAGAATAGGTGGAGGAAGAAGTAAATTATAGTGAATAAGGCAGTTTGTCAGAGCATGTTAGAGCTTGAGCGGACCTTGTACCCGAGACCAAGCATATCCCCGTGGGTAGTAGCTCTCTTCGTATACCTGGAGCCCCGCCCAATATAGGTTAGACGCTGGCCTTGTGGTTTGTGCCAGGTGTGAAGGCGGTCGTGAGAAAAGGAAGGGAGGGGGGGGGAGGGATTGGGGAGAGGGGATATTCTTCCCCTCTTTAAACTCCAGATATTCCAGCTATTCCAGCAGGGGCGTCAGGATCTTCAGAAAATGGAGAAACGAGGTCGCTCATTTATGATACCGAAAACTGCCATGAAAATAACTTACACCCCAATACACTGACTATAGATGTGAAATTCTAGACGTCATGAACATGTAATTGAATTAATTTATGATCTGTTGATGATTAGGCCCGTGTAAATCCCTCATCAGAGGGATGTGTGTAGCAGCTTTTACGGCATACTAGAATGCATGCACCACTTTGCATATTTTAAGGAGAATTGAGGGGGGCGGGGGGGGGGGGGAAATGGAGGGAGGAACTGAGATATGAGAATTTCGGAGCAGAAGGTGAGGGAGGGTAATTTGGAAAGGGCGGGGGGGGGGCATGATTTTATGGATCAGGTCTACCTTTCACTCAAAAGCTGGATATATACTCATAATAGCTCAGCGATTTCTTTCGCACAGAACATGTTCTCCTATATTTACCTCTCCAATCCCTTTCTCATTGCGTCTTTCATTTTCTTTCCTCTCTCTTTGGCCCTTTCACATAATAACATATGGGGCAAACAGACACATGCACATAAATTCACAGCCAAAGGAAAGCCAAGTTAATCTGAGAATTAATAGTCCACGTTATTAGACTACAATATTCTGACAAGGCGTGGGCGGTTCTATATAGAGCCATATAGGACACTACAGTTGTCAGTCAAACGTGTCAACTAAGGTCGTTTTCGTGTGATTGTCCGCGCGTCTGTTTTGACTCTCGTCCCGAACAGAGCTGCTCGACTTCCGTGTGGTAATACCTGTAAATCTTAATGATCCCAGAGACGGTGAAAAACGTGAAACTGTATATTCGACACTCGGCTCGCAGCATCTTTGTCCTGTGACATCAGCAACCGTGAGTTGAGTAGATTTGTCGGGAAGCTGCCGCAAAGCAACACATGTTTAGTCCTTTGCTCATAAGACAGGTATTTTGACCCACAGATATCGTTTATACACTACATCTAGCACGACGCCTTAAATGATTATTGTTATTCTCTTTCTTTCTCCAGATACTTTCCTTTCTCTCTGTCTCTTTGTCTGGCTCTGTCTCTTTCTGTCTCTCTATTTCTCTCTCTCTCTCTCTCTCTCTCTCTCTCTTATGAACTACGTACTGCCCGCAATTTTCTTAAATCTTCAAAAAATGCTGAATTTCCCTTTCTGTAGTCAATAAAACCTAAAACTATCCATCTCCGTTCGTTTCCTTTTGACACGGAATCTGTTGCATACAAGATGACTAAATCTGGAAGAAAAAGACATTAAAATGCCAATGGCATAATATATTGTAAAAGTTTGACACCCATCTGTTCCCCCACTTCTTTCTTCCTCCTCAATTTGTTTCCTACTTCCCACAACAGCTGTTAAGACCCAGTGCTCCGCCCCCGCGTACCAACAGTATATAACCCAAGCTGGAACATATTTCACGCCAGGTTTTTTTCACGCACGGTGTGAGAATGAACTGAACACAATCACACGCTGAGGTTACAGGGATTCACGGTTTGCTAGTCACCTACTGCACTGTAGTACACGAGCCCTGCACATGACTGGGTACAAAGATTATCCACGGATTAACGGATATTGAGTGCTATTTTTTTTCTACGACGCCTGATTAGTTTGACAACCGCAATCACGCTGTTTTAAGGAGACGTATATTTATATTTTGGTGAACTGACAGAACGTTGTTTTACTGCTCCAGTCTAGCAGACTAAACCATCCTGTGATTTAAAAAAAAAAAAAAGCTATCGGTGTCAACATAGGTCTAAACTATTCTCTTGCATACATCTAAGTGGTGAAAACTACACCCTGGGTCATCTCCTCAAGGGGTATACAAGCAAAGGTATGTACGGAAATATCACTCCATTTTTCTCCATCAATCTTAACCAACATGAAGTCTTTCATTTATGCGAGGAATATGCGCCATCATTAACTGTTGTAGTCTATTTAGGTTATTTTAAATGACCTGCTGCGTTTGATTGGTGAGGAGTCACAAACATTTATTTGTAAACCGTTTTACAAAGCAGGCAATACTAAGACGGTGTGATTTGAAAAAACAACATCTGTATTAGTAGGTGAGACCTACCCTACATTAGCAGAAGTAGCCATGGTAGAAAACACTCTCAAATCACAACCAGACTGAGGTGGCCAAAGCCGGTTATCCAAACTTTGAATGTCATGGCATGTTGGCTGCGTCGGCCAGAATACTTTGGTGAAAAATCAGTAGATCTTTGCATTACGGACGTTTTTGTGTGTTGCCCGCTGAGGATCAGTTTATTGTTGTCTTTATTTTCACGTCACACTTAAGTGAGAGTTACTCTGTGGTTGCTATTCTGATAATAGTTTGGATTTCATAGATTTCCTGAGAATAATATATAACTGAGGTTTACTCTGCATTTTACCAGAGTTTAATAATGTGATCATTTTCTCATGACACAGTTCCTTCGTCAGATCATATTGGAACGATTAACATTTCAGATTTCTGGAACGTGACTACAGCCCACTGAAGACCAAAGATTTTCAGGCATTTCTTTTGTGTACGTACTGCCTGACTAAGTCAAAGTTAGTCCCACATCCAGGTAGGTGTCAATAGCTACCCAACGACCTGCTGGTATCAGTGAACTAGAGGATCCATCAAACTGAACTGCCCAGGGTCGATTACAAACAAGAGGGGTTGTGTGTGATACTCCAGAAATCAAGATGCAATTCTCTACAGCCTGTTACTTGCTGCTGGCACTTTTGGTAGGTTTAGACACTGTGTCACTAGTGACTTCCAACTTAAACACCCAGTTTAAACAGTCCAGGGGAGAACAGACTTCAAGAACCCAAAAGGACAGCCTTAGTCCCGGACCTTCCAGGATCCTGCCCGAGCAGTTATCATTGACGGATGACGAAACTGACAGACGGACGGGCTTAGAAGATGGTACTACTTGGAGTGGCGTTTCCACAGATTTCTTACAAAGATTGTGGAGATCTATATTTCATGCTGCCAATAAGGGTGGAACTTCCCAGGGAAACAGAATGGCTAATGGAAAGGAGACGAAATCTAAACATAGCAATTCAGAGTCACAAGAAAAGGACGACCCCCTCAAACAACATAGTAGATCGTACAAAGATCCCAACAGACCGCAGAAAGTGATATCCAGGGGTAGAAAAGTCAATCCCATTGAAACGGGAATTTCTGGAACATCTACATCACCAAACAAGAGGCCCAAGCCCGGAGTGGAAGAAACTTCATCATATCAAACTAGGCAGAACAAAGAAACAACAACACCAGAACACGTTACCCAAGGTAGAATGACCGAGGATGAACTTGACAAACGCTTGAACAGACCACCCTGGGGGAGGCCAAAGAAAGATGAAACTGATGACACCTCGGACGGACTAAGCGAAGGGTCACAAAACAATACTTCAATTTTCGCCAAAGATGTTCTGCCACAAAGCAATAGTGGCAGTCCTGGAGAAGTAACTACAACCTCACTGAATCCATCGACGTCATCAAGTCATCTTGATAGAGAGGGTCCAGCTACACCAGCGGCTAAGAACGCGGCGGTGCATTTACAACATGGTATTCGTCACAAGAAAGCGAAATGCAAACGGCAAAATCACTCAAAGCAGCATAATATTACGAGTAACGAAGAGGCAAAATTGAAAGAACTAGGACACATCTCACATTCTTCCAGTCGCTCTGTGATAGATTGTGAGGATGATGAATTCAGTGATGAAACTAGAGTGGAGGGAAAAGTGCAGGAGGAGGGCGAAGATTTGTCTGTGGAAGATGGTGGCAATATGCAAGAAAAATGCCCCAGCTGTGGCAAGAGTGGGTTTTCGGAGGAGAGGGTCAAGAAACTGAAAATAGAACTTTTCAGACAGCTAGTGATGGAGAAGCTCCGCATGGACCCCGATGACCCATCGCTGGACACTCGGAGTGATCCCTCGGGGCTCAATGTGAGCAGCGATGTCCCCATATTGCCCGAGTCGCTACTAGTCCCGACACTAAAGGACAACAGACAGCGGGAGGAGAGAGACAACTTCTACGCTCAAGATGTGGAGGTCATCATATCTGGAGAGGATAGTGAGTTGTCTTTTGCTTCTACCTCTCTCTCTCTCTCTCTCTCTCTCTCTTCCTCCGTCCACTTGCTCCCACTCTCCTTCCTCCTTGTTTAGCTCTACTTGTCTCCGTCCATCTACCTCTCTATCCCTGTCCCCTATATATATATATCTATCTCTAAAGTTCTCTGCTAATGTTGTTTGAATCAAACAAGATATGTGAAGGGAATTTAACTCATTTTTAGAGACAAAAGAAAATGTAACATTTTATTCTCATTACATCTAAAAAAATAAATCTTTAATTATATTCTTTTTGGATGAGAAAACGTCTTGCTCTCTAATGAAATAGAAATGATCACTCGTCTTGAGGCAGTCTTATAACTTAGATCTAGTAAGTGTCTAATTTTTGAGGCATAAATACGGCAGTGGAAAGGGGAGAGGGGGGAGGGCCAGGACGTTATAACATTTTGATCGACAACGACAACAGCTGCCATAACAACAATTAAAGAATTACACGACAGTGCGCCGACTACTAACTAGTTCTCGAGTACTAGTCTTCTTACTAGAGTAGGGAGTGGTGGTGAACTCGGAGAGAAGTGGGGCGCAACTCCGCACGACACGACCTTTGGACCGGACTCTAGACTTGAACCTTACGTGCCAGAGCCATGCTCTCCTGCCGTGACACCATTTTTCTCACTCGTCATACATTCATCCACGTGCGCTCATTCACGTTTGCGAGAGCGTCGGCGATCAGCTGGTTCGACATCTGATCCTTCATATTGGCTTCATCAACTTTTCGTTTCGGAAACACGCCGAAAACGTAAATAGCATAGTCCTCCTCGGCGCTCTTGACCTCAAAAATCGCCTCAGAATCAGATCTTGCAAGTACCCGCCACTTCACGATTTTTGTTTACACTTCGAGCTTTCGAAACTGTCGGAGTCCATATTTTCAGTAGAGCAGTGTCCAGAGTTAGATCTTGGATACCGATGGTAAATTTAACATTTCTCAGTCGGTATGTGATGTAAAAATGTTTAGAAGCAGCAAGTCTCATGAAGATAGAAGTAATTTTTAAAAAGCAGAGAGAAAATAGCGCGAATATATGACACACTTTATGTGATTGACAGTTCTGTCACTTCCACATAAATTCCATTTTGTCCCTGTGCATTCTTCTCCTTCTTTCTATCTCTTTTCTTCTCACTCCCTCTCTCCTTGGCCTACTCTGTCTTTCTCCCTCTGTCTCTCTTACTTTCTGTTCTCTAACTTTCCAATGCTATTTCATGTAAAGATATTGCTGGGGAAAAAGTAAGGAATTTTTATGGTTCCATTCTCAGGTCCCGCGTCTCTGCCTCTTATATCGTGAGTAGATTGTATATTTGTCTACCAGTGGCTATCACAATTGCACGTCCTTGGCCGACAAAACTGTTACCACGCTTGGAAATCTGATCCCTAATTCAACAAACATGTTTGCCTTAAGTGCTTGCCTACTTCCTCAAGAATTGCTCCTAGCTAACACGTTAGACATCCACAGGCTGGACAAGAGTGTTTTCTCTACAATAGGCCTGTGGATATGCACATAACTATACACAATAACTGTTCTCGTGAAATCGACATTAATTGGTGCCCACTATTGCTTGTCTTCAAAATGTTTGGAAATACTCGCCGTTCCCCCTGCCCTAGAGTTAGGACGAACGCGACAGGGTTCTGTGTAGTCAAACGAAAACAGCCATTTGGGGGGATTAGTAACGCCACATTTAAGTGACACAGAAATGTCCGATTACATGAAAGGACATAACCTGTCCCTCTGCCCATGAAATTCAAGCAGGCATTGAACGATAGTTATTGTCATAAAGGCGATGAATGCTTGTGGTCTATTGTTGTAAACTTGAGAGGGAAAAAAAATGCCTCTTTGTCTTAGAATGGAAGATTGTTTTCTTCTTTAACTGAAATACTTTTTTTGAAAATCAAGCCAAATCAAGTAAAATAATATTATTATTTCTGCACAATTACTACTTTACTGGCGTGAAAAGGGTGAGAGTATATCATGCTGGATGCTATCTCTAAGGCATCTTTAAAATTCTTCATATACGTTACACACACACACACATA
>JBCAUA010721345.1:0-15223 GCA_038406235.1 Peronia verruculata | reverse complement strand
GTTTAATTCTAGGGCCACGATTTATTACCAGCCTTCAAATGAATCCGGTTACCTGGCCTGTTTATAAGGACGCCTAGAACTGACGCCAAACTATAGAGCCACGCCCCCCCCCCTTATTATAACTCATGCACACATCTAAACTGCTGCCTTTGACTTTATCCTGAAGGATATATGAAATGTTTTCACTGTCCCTCTTCTCAGACTAGTCTAACATCGTGTATAGAGGTCCAAAGTCTACGTTTTTATTATTATTGTTTTTTTGTTTTTTTTTAGTTTTATTTACTCAATTTATTTACTCATTTTGTTTATTTCATTGTGTCCGGGTATATTGCAGTATTTTGAATTTCAAACAACTCCTTTTGTTGTTGTTGTTTTCTTTTTTACTGGGAAAAAGGAAAAAGCCGGGGGGGGGGGTGCGATTCCGTTTGGAAATTTACGTAACTCCTCTCCAGCAAAGGTCGAGAAGAAGAAAAAATGAGTTTCCTATACATGTATTTTAATTAGGTAACGTGCGGACAAATGGTGTCATGGGAACGGCTTCATATGGGGAAAATTAACGGATTCATTACGTTTGCTGGATTCCGCGACTCAAGTCCATCAGAAGGATACAAATATGTTAGCTGACAATCTAGAAAAATTCACGATGGTGCAAAAGTTGGAGGGCGCTAAACAAAATTTATTTGACCTATGACCTAGCCTCATCACCTATATCAAAGAAATAATCCGTCAAAGCCATTTTATCTTATTTTAAAATAACCATTTTACTAGCACTTACGACAATTTGACACATTTAAAACTCCAAGTTCTCAGCTTTATTGAGATGACTGTCCATTTAAGTATTTTCATTCAGATGGCGTTATTTCTGTTGCGCATGGATCCCAAAATATGCGACCTTACTTGAGTTCGAAGTCTTAGTTGTCTATTTGCATTGTGCAATCTTGAACTTCAATTTTATAATCGACTTCAAATGATCCGATCCAAGAAAGCAATTGTGTAATGTAACTTATTTTTTATTCTATTTTAATTTCTCGTGTAGTTTGAACTTTCATCCATTAAATTGTCACCTGAAATTTATATTTATGTATTGATAGCGGTGAACTAGCCTACGAATTGCCAAAAAATCTGGCCCCTATTACTGTCTGTCATTCTTGTTCGTGTGATCATCTCGAAGATAGATTATATTTTGGAAGGATGGAGTCAGTAGTGAAGAATGCACGGTACTGAATTGAAGGTAATAACGCATTTCCTCTGCAGCTGTGAAACCTTCAACAATTCCCCGACCATACCATTAGTCCACGTCTTTCGTGTACCCAACTTGATCCCCGTGCGTTCTGTAGTATAGGCAGGCCTGGAGTGTCGCAGCATTGTGGCAAAAGAAAACATTGATAGGCACGATTCAAGCAATGGCATAGAATCTAGATTCCTACAGACTCGAGATCGAAAGATCAACATGAAGTAACAGAATAAGAAATATGTGTATGGTGTTTGCAACAAAAAAGTCTCATTTTCTTCTGTGATCTTTGTGGGACGGCATCATTGTGTGCATTCTGGTGTAATTTACTGTAAACTCGCCTTCTTACGAGAGAGAGAGAGAGAGGGGGGGGGGGGGAGGTGTAGGCCAGGCCTATGAGTGACGATTCTGCCAGTATGTGTATTAGGACTCTGTAGATAAGGGAGTATTCTTTTGCTTTTTCTGGTCATTTTTTGATGATACAGCAACATTTCTGATTGGTGTAGTAAAGATCCATTGTTCCTAGACCAGTTAGACCAATAACATTTTTTTTTTTAGGTCTGGACTTTTCTGGTTGTCAGTGGTTTGAAAAATCAAGTAGCAAACCTTCATTCCATGTTTGTCCCCAACATTGGGAAGCAAAATATCCAGATTTAGATCTTATCAAGGTTATCAGTGGTAAACCTTACAGATAAATCCCTTCTAAGCCTTATTGTTACTAGCTACAATTGCAGATTCTAAGGAGTTTTATTGATATTTTGTCATTGTCCTCCGATGACACAACCTTTTGAGAAACTTTTTTAAACCCTGTGGGTTTGGGGACTAAATGTAGTCTGTAAACTAACATATACTAGTTTTCTCTTGAATTTTGTTAGTCTGTATTAAGCATAAAATGCAGAAATGATGCATATTTTTTTGCCTCCACAAGAGAAGACTGAAGGGAGAAATACCGTATGGCCTGCACACTAATAACACACCCTATCCCTAACCCTATCAACAACCCTAATCCTAACCCTGTCATTATTTTGAAGTGTGCGGGCCATACAGTATGTCACCCAACCGAACATCAGAATTCTGCTGTGAAAATGCCACAGAACATTTGATACTCTGATAAAATGCATTAAATTTGAACCAGTCTTCTCTCCATCATGAAATTCACTCTCCACCATTGCACCCAGCCTTATTGCTCTGCAATGTCCCTCCTCCTTTAGGAGCAGGACATTTGTCTTGCACCCAGGGCAAATGAGTCGCAAGTTGCGCCTGGTGAGTTCAGGTCACTGGCGGCGTAGTTTTTCACTATTTTCCGACTATGATACCAAAATAATTCTTTTTTTCAGATCAAAAAAGATTAAACTTGTTTTGTGAAGACAAATAGTATCTTAGTTGGAAAGTTGTTAAAAATGACAAAAAAACAGCCTTATGTCTTCATTGTCTGGCGTATCTTCCGACTCATTTGCCCTGGTCACAAGATACTGTATGTCAGATTTGTTACTGTTCATCAATAATTTTAATAACACTGTGCAGAGGTAGTTAAAACAGATGCTGTCAGTCACTTAAACTAGCATTGATTCACCTAAAAGTTAAACAGATCACAATGAGCTCTCATACATTTTGTGATCTATGTGAATAAAATTTTAATAATATCATGTTTTATTATGTCACTATAATGGACATGATTCTTTAGTGACATATATATATTATTTCTTGGTGTTGGTTTATTTCTGTGCAGAGGAGAATGATGTGTAAGTATGATTTATAATTTATTGACCAATGGTATCCAAAAAATGAACTAAGAAGATGTGTGTGTGTGAAAAAATGCAGTGCTTTAAATTCAGTTAAAGGGCCAGATGTAAATCAGCATGGAATGACAGTGAATGGTGAAATGTATCGTAAAGTTAAATGACACATTTTGTCAGAATAATGGAGTAATGGAGTGGACCCTTTTTAAAGTAAGAATCAACCGCAAGTGAGCAAGGCATCTCTTTCAGCAGCCTTCACCGGCATAAGGTCATTGATTCAGTGAGATAAAAATAGATTCTCACAGCAAATTGCCGCAAACTACGCGACGCTGATCTGTGTTGTGTACGGGAATTCAGCAACAATGAAAGTACCAAGATCAATGGTACAGGAAATATATGCGTTTTGTGATCGATCTGTAATATAAAAGTTGGCACCGTTATTTTTTTCAGGGGCGCGTTAGATTCCAACCTTGCAGGAACTGCATCTCGCGTAGGGAAAAGAACCGACCGAAGGGGAATTCGTGACAGTTGTGTACACAAAAAGGTTGGGTAGCGACCAAGATAAACAGCCTTTGAAAGCTGCTGGAACAGTAAAGCTGAAATCTGCCAGTTGGAGATACTTTCAACGACCAATTGTTAAAGAGTCACTTAAGTGAGCAATATTTCGGGAACTAGGAATTTCGTATGGCAAAATAACCTCAGAGACGAAATTTCGGGTTTTGTCGGCAAGTTGTTTGTGACCCGGAAGTGCTTATTATGAAAGTGCGCCATGTTATTTTGTTGTAGTTGGTAACCATTTCCGCGTTCACCAAGTGACTTGCCGTTTGGTACGATGTGATCAGAAGCTGAAATTTGATTTGCTTGTTAGGGAGCTGTAGTAAGAAAATTATATAACCTATCGTCCAGTTACATTCACGACGGAATCAACAGAAAATTAAAAATCTATCGGTTACATTCATGAATCATCATGCAACTTTATGTGCGGACTGGTTTCATTTTATATCACAGTATACTTGCATAACGTCAGCAGTCTGAAACAGTGATCAGTTGAGCAATGTTACTCACGTTGAAGGGAGGCCAATTATTAAGTTTTATGTGTGATAATCTTGAGTTGCAGCAAAGCGAGTTTGTTCTTCCTTCCAAGGCTAATCAGATCTTTTGCCATCCTGGTTTTTAAAAAAAAGTAATAAATTTGGTTGACGACAGAAAATCATTTTTGAAAAAAAAGAGGACTTTTCGGGGGGGGGGGGGGTTCTCTTGAGAGGGCATAAGGCATATCAGATACTTAAATACCATAGGAAAAGGATCATATTGACATTACATTTCAAAGCACAAAGGGTATCTATCATTTACCCTGTCGCCCCCCTTGAGCTTAAGAGAGGAACTGAAGCATTACAGTATATAAAATATCCAATGGGAAAGACAAACGAGGAGTGTTGTGTTTCCATTTGCCAGACAAAAGAGGTGTTGAATCAGTCGTGTTAAGTATGAAAAAAAAAGCATTTTTCCTTGAAACATGCACCAGGGAAAAAAAATTTAAAATGTTGGTATAAAGAGAATGTTTTTTTCTTATTTTTATAATTTTATCAAATTTATTGCTGATCAGTCTTTCAAATGCCCCCCCCCCCCCCCCCCCAATGCTTGGTAACACATCTTTTGTCTGGCAGAGGGAAGTAGTAGGGCTCGGCACAATGACCTGTCCTATTCCTCAGTGTGGTGGTCTTACTGGGAGAGAGAGAGAAGAGAGAGGCACATCTCCCGACTTGTCAACGTTTATGTCTAAAGCCATAGATAATTCATGTATGCATCTATACATTTGCTGCATTTTTGTCTTTTTTGAAGAAGTAATACATTAAGAAGGGAAAGATACTCATCAAGGAACAATTGGTTACAAGATCTGCACTACTGTTTCTCATGGAGTGTCCTCATCTAGAAGACAGTGCAAGAATAGCATTTGATCTGTCCAGCCCAAATCAAGAGAATGCAGAGGCAGCTCCCATTTTCAAATGTTCAGGTAGATAACTGAATTCTATAAAGAGCATCCTTGGTTTTATATTGTTAAATGTAAATGAATTTTAACTTTTACTCTGTGAGTGTTCAAAACAGAAATTTAATTTGAAGTATTTTAATATTCAAAGGCTGTCAAATCATGAATATCATAGTATACAAATTTAAGAGCAATTGAACTGTATTCAATAATGGCGTGATCATTTTGGATATCAAATATTTTTAACTTCACTGGAATATACAGTTTATTCTTGTGATTAACCTACTTATTATTATTGATTTTTAATTACTAGTCTTTGATTTTTGCAATGTAAAATAAACACCAAACAGGTCTTAAATTAAAACAGTCGGAACATAGTTTTTATTCAGTTTTGACGTAGTCATATATTACTGTTCATTGCAGTTTGTCAAACAAAAGAAAGCCCATGGATCTGTCTAACATGTGGTGAAATCAACTGCGGAAGGTAAATCTTTTATGAAAGACCTCTTTGTGAATGTACAGGTAGTTCCATAAAAATATCCAAGCACACAGAATATTATCCGAAAAACTTTTATTGGCACAGATTTTAAATGCCTTTAATTTGCATGGTAAGGATTTTTTTTTTTTAATGTTTATTTTATTTTTTAATTGTTTTTTTAATCTGCTGTAAGTTGTAGCATAATTATGTTTGTCTTTAGTGTTTGTCTGTACATGTTATGGTGACACGCTTGTGGAAAGATTAAACTATAAACAGCACAGTAGTAAAAGGATAGTATTACAGCCATCCAATCATTTCATTTTTTTCCACATCTATACTATTGCAGAAGCCTCCATCTCTTTATTGTGAAGAATTTGCCAATTTCCAAACCTCTTCAGCCTTTTGTGTTACATAAACAGTGAAATGTGCTTTCATCTTGTTTCATTAAATAGTTACTACTATTTCAATTTAAGGATTTGTCTTAATTTAAATGATTCTCTCTTTTGCATCTTCTTGCTTCTTGTATTTTGCTACATTGCACGTTCCACTGTGTGCTTCGCTTTTCTCCTTAATATTAGTCATGTTGAAGAAAACATTCTATAGTTTAAATGTATCTCTAGTGTGACAGTTTAAGATAGATTATTTTGCAGGTTTTCACTTGCAGAGTTAATTGGCTTTATAGCAAGTTATCTATGTAGTAGATCTCTATTCTTCAAATCATAGTTGAGATTGATCACATGACTAAGGGATTTTTGTTCACAGGCTAATTTGCATACGTGCTCTGGGCATCACGGGCAGGTCTTGATGAATGTTGAGCTTTCAGACATGCCCACACCATGTAAACACACCCATGTGGGGGGCAACAAATCCTCATTCATGTGACCAATTTCAAAATACCTAATTGAACTTATATAGTGACTGCCTTTCTCATCTCTTGAAATCTGCTATTACTACATGTATGTCCTCGGTTTCGTGATTTGATATGCATTTGTCATTCTTCTTTCTTGCTTTATTTTGTGTGTGCGATAAAGATTTTCTTCAGCAAATGGTATGTGGCAGTAGTACCTTAATGGCAGTTTCGAAAACAACCTTTAAAAACTATAATCTTTCTCAACTCTCTTGTGTCAGGTACATCAAAGGCCACGCCAAAGAACATCATGAGAGCCATGATCAATTGCACGCTGTTTGCATGGACTGTCATGGTTTGATGGCATTTTGGTAAGTCAAATTAATTTTTTCTTTGTAGGATAAATGTGATTGAACTGTGTGACACATATCTTATAATCAAGGTTTGGCAGATCTCACTTTAGCGCACACATTTTGGCGTCACAAGTTTTGGATATTTTTTTTTTTTTTTTGTCCAGTTATGATCGAAGTTCTTTCATTACCGCTCACAAAGAGCAGATGTTCACTATTCATGGAACACAAATTTTGAACTGCATTTAATTTGATACATTTTACACATGCTTTGGGAAGGACTAAGAGATTATAAAGTTGTGTTAAGAAAGGCAGTCGAATATCCCACTGATCATATGAGATCATAGGATTGGGGGGAAAAGTTTGAAGAAGGCTTAAGGACTAGAATTATTGATGGTGGTGTGAATTGTCTAGTAGGTTAATAATTTGTTTTCGGCAGTGGTCAGAAATTGCCTTTAGGTAGCAATTTTCTTCATATGATTGCCACTCTCTGTTAAGGGAAATCTTCTTTGTGGGTGTGAATTTATGAAAATTATTTCCACATTCCACAGCTACAAATGTGATGAGTTTGTCATCAATGACACCAGCTTTGGGCACCTCGAAAAATTACGCAAACAGTATGAATCTCTCTCAAAGGTTGCAGAGCCTTCAGGTCAAGAAAGGTATGTTGGGTTTTATTGTTTGCTTTGTTTTGTTTAGATGATTTAAATGAGAATACAGCTTTTTTTTTTTTTTTTCTCGGCAATTCAGTAGCTAGATTTTCTTTGTGAGTCAATGAAATGTTTGCTTCTTTAAGCAAGGAAAGTAAGAGAAATAAGTTACACTCTGTGCTATATACATCTTCCAACCTCCTAGAGATATAAGGCTGACAAAAGATATAAATTTCTTTTCAGTTGAAAATAATTTGATAGTGTTTGTTAGATGCATTAGATTCATAATCATAGTTCAAGAGCATAGTGCGATTTTTTAAAAATTTGTCTTGTCCTGAATCTAATATCATCAAATTTGAAAATGATGTTTGTTTTGCAGTTCCAATGACCAGGATACTCATAGAGGAAAAGTTCACAGGCGAGACTCTTCTGATTCTCTGGAAAACGAAAGAAAACACAAAAAGCGAAAAAGAGTGAGAATTTTTCAGATGCTTCACGATGCGGTGTAGTTGCAAAATTTCCACACCATTTATCCTCTAGTATGAATGTTTGTTGTCGAGTTCTTTGATTGTCCTAACACATCATCGCAGCAGCATTTGTCAAACTGTTTTGTCTTACTAATTCAAACATCCTTGCTGTTGTGACACCCTTGAGCTTTTTAGTTTAATTCTTCGGTTGTTCTAGAAAGCTCTAAAGATACAAAATTAACAACAAAATATTACTCATATTACAAATTTGGGTAGACTGAACAAAATAAAATTCCCTGTAATTTTAGAGACAAGCTCTTATTTAAAACAAAAAGGCTGAATTACTGGCCATGGCAGTGAAATGTAGTTAACTGTGGGATATTAATATGGTGTAGCCCAAATGTGAAGGAGATTTTTCGTTTGCTTTTTGGTGATTATCAGGATAGTCACAAGCAACGGAGGCCAAGAACATCAGGACTGCGGAATCTAGGAAACACTTGTTTTATGAATGCGGTTTTACAGTCACTGAGGTAAATTATATACTGATTTTTTTTTTCTTAATCTGTCATGATATTGCTTTAAGGGGACCATAGCTTAATTCATATTATCTCTCCATTGTATATTTCACCTTATTATTAGATACTAATACCAATTCACGCAGAGGACAACATGTAAGCTATATAATTATTGTTATATCTACTCAAGTAAGCAATATAGTGATTCAAAATTGTAGATGCAATACATTCATCACGCTTAAAATGAATTTTATATGCTCTTTTTTTTTTTTTTATATATGATCCTGCGGCATATCTGAGACTTTTGTGTCTGTCCTCTGTTTCAGTAATATACAGGAATTTTGTGGTTACATCAAACAACTTCCATCGTTAGAAGACAAAATACTCAAAGCCAAGAAAATACATATTTCTCGAAAGACGAGAGACTCTGGTGAAGATGTGTAAGTGACTTTTCATATAATTTATTATTTTTTGCCTCATAATCACAGCCTGTGGAAAAGGCAACTTTATGTCATCATCCTTTATAACTGTGAACTCTCTATGACTATAATTATTTGTCGGAAACATATCCAAGTGAATGCTCACCAGCCACATGCTTTACATTAAAACTGCAAAATCAGTCTCTTCAAACAAAGAATTTATATTTCTTTCTTGTATCAAAAATGGTTACATCATTACAACTCAATTGAAGCCAAAAAATTTCACTTCCATCCTTTACAATTTTGAACCCTATAGGAATATGATGATTTCTCACCAACGTTCCATGTTATCACTTACCAGCCATATGATGTTATACATTAAAACCCGCAAGTCAGTCACTCCCAAACTTTAGATCTAAGCTGCCATCTTGTAGCATGAAGTCATTACAACCTATGACTGAATCCTCCATACCTTTTGCTTCTGGAAGTTTCATGATCACGTTTAGATTATTGTTTTGTTTTGTTTTTTTTACTGAGTTTAGATTGTGAAGCAACCAAGCAACATTTACACTCTGGTCTTAGAAGGATGGTCATATTCTCTTATCAACCGACTTTTAATATTCATCTCTTCCAGATTATTAGTTGAAGAGCTTAGGAAGACTCTAGTTGCACTATGGCAGGGGACCAAAGGAGCCATTTCTCCAGAATCTCTCTTCTCTGTAATTTGGAAAGTGGTGCCAAGATTCAGGTATTTGTTTGCAATGTTCAGTTCTAGGAAAGCCATAGTTACAAGGAAAGAAAGGCAGTAATGTGACTTCATTTTCATGACATGTCTGTGTGTATGTGAATTTATTTTTTTTCAGAAAGTGGTAAAAATTTCATGACTATGAGCTAAGCAACAGTATTCTCCATATGAAAATTACTGAGGGATTCATTGTTTCTCTATTTCCACTTTTCCGATGTGAAATTTTCAGTCCCATTAGCCCCATCATTTTGATTGTCATTTTTTGGTTTCAGAGGTTATCAGCAACAAGATGCTCACGAATTCATGCGTTACCTCCTGGACAGGCTACACATCGAGCTTTTGGAGCTCCTCCCTTACCCAAACAATAACTCCCCGTATATAGGGCCCAAAGGGAAAAGTACCATTGTCACAGCCATCTTTGGTGGTCTCCTGCAGAGCGAAGTCAACTGTCTTATATGTGGCATGGAGTCAAAAAAACATGATCCTTTCCTAGGTGAGGAGTTAAGATGTGCTTTCATTCCATACAAAACATAGGGGCATAAGTATAGTGGCCAAACTACTCTATTGTCTGGACATCTACTGGCATGGAGTGGAATCAGTATGATTCTGTCTCAGGTAATGGATCTAAATGACAGTCTCTTGTAATGGATTTAAATGACAGTATACCTTCATTTTATAAAAACCATAGCTGGGTAACTTTAATAACTGCGGTATATCACTCTCGATTATCTTGACCTCTGTGTCGGCAGGCTTTGACATATTCAGCCACCAATTTTTTATTTGGGGGGGGGTAGATTAAACACAGGTCTAATTTGAGCTATCTTTAATTGCATAAGTGGTTTGTACTTTAATATAAGACATGCTCTGGCTCACCTCACTTGTGTTGATATGGTAATGTACCTACTTATTGGTGTTTTCAATATATTCCTCTGTGAATATAAACTGTCACTGTATATCATTGCATCTAGATATCATAACATCACTGCTGCTTTTATGTCTACAAAGAATGTGGTTTCTTTTTCAGATCTCTCACTGGATATACCAGCTCAGTTTTCAAGTCGAATCACAAAACCAAAGGATGGTGAGCCTGTCTGCACATTGTCAGGTAATGAATGGAACTGGATTCCTTCACTTGAATTTTAAATGCTACTAGTAATACAGTCATGTATATAAACAAGAATAGGTACCCAAAAATGACAGATCAATCTTAAATTTCAAAATTGAATAGAACTATCTCTGTAAGCAAATTTTCAGATCATTGCAGTCAGTGGAGTGAAAGATACTGCAGATGACATCAGGCTCTGTTTTTTTGTTTTCTTTTCATGCATTTATTTTACGGTCTATAAATGTACTGGGACCAGGGCAAATGAGTCAGAAGTCACGCCGGACAATGAAAATATACGTCTGTTTTCAGTCACTTTTTATTTTTTTTTTTAGTTTTCACAAAACGACAATTTAACCTTTTTCAATCTGAAAGAAAGAAATATTTTGGTGTCATAGTCAGAAAATAGTTTTTAAAAAAAACAAAATGTAAAACAAGGCGGTGACTTTAACACACCTGGCGTGACTTCTGACTCATTTGCCCTTGTCAGAAGACAAATGTCTTTCAGCCTCCTAGTGGAGGTTATCTCGATTCAAGCATGTCAAACAACTTTAAGTAGTGTGTTTTGATCCACCTTGAATGTAATACACTGGCGACAATCTAGAAAAACAACACCTTTGCCATAGCAACACATTATTTTTCTTGATAATGTTCCTCTGTCTAATAAATTGAGTATAATATCTTTGATTCATAGACTGCCTGTCAAGTTTTACTGATGTCGAGGAGCTGGAAGATTCAGAGCTATATATGTGCAACAATTGTAAACAGAGACAGCGATCGACCAAAAAGTTTTGGATAAGAAGGTTACCTAATGTGAGTGTCACTGAGACGGACATAGTGTTGGAAAAGTTTTAGTATTCTATTTGGTCTATAGAAGTTCCCGTGGACAAAAGAAACAATTTCTCATCATATTATTTGCACAAGTACATTGTTGTAGATCTTGATGAAAGTATCAGCTGTAAGTTTTACATGTTGTCATATAGAAAAATTAATACATCACTACATATTATGAAATACACACACAGTTTATCTATATGTAACATTTGGAACTGTCCGTAAAAGAATCTAATTTTAGAACATACTCGTGAAATCAACATCTGTGAGTTTTTTTTTGTTTGTTTTTTTGTTTGTTTTTTTTTTGTTTGTTTGTTGTTTTTTTTTTTTTTTTGTTTTTTTTTTGTATTTCTTTTTTTAATATTAGTCTCAGTCTTTTAGCAGACAGAAATGCTACATATTCTTCATCTGGGTCTAGCAGATATGCTTTTCAGGCCATTATCTATGTTCAGTTATGGTATTATGTTCCAAAGTTTTTGAAAAGAATCATTGGAAGCATTTCATAGGCTAACGATTACCCATAAATAATTTCTGTGATTACGCAATGTATTTTGCAGGTTCTTTGCCTTCATTTGAAGCGTTTTCGCTGGAGCATGTTTTGCCGGTTAAAGGTGGAAACATTTGTTGAATTTCCCATCCATGGACTGGATATGAACACTTATGTACTTAACAACCTGGTAGGTGCACATATTTTCTGATGTTTGGTTGTTTGTTTTTTGTTTTTTTTTTCATTTTTTAAGTCACTGTCTGGAGGCAGACCAACTGCTTAATGGAAAAATCAAGTGTAGAGCAAATGAATAATTTCAGATTTTTGGGGGGATTTTTTTTTTTTTTTCCTCACTCCTCGAATAACTAAGTTTTTTTTTTGTTTTTGTCAAGCACAAATTTGGTGATTCCTATC
Source organism: Peronia verruculata (assembly GCA_038406235.1). Lineage (NCBI taxonomy): Eukaryota > Metazoa > Mollusca > Gastropoda > Systellommatophora > Onchidiidae > Peronia > Peronia verruculata. The sequence continues at coordinate 2,958 of JBCAUA010721345.1, read as the reverse complement.
GCATTAAAAATGCCTTCCCACTGTGTTATTTTATTTTGTTCATGTCTGTCAGTTTCACACTGGACAACATTTGAACACCGCTGGGACCAAAATTGGCTGTAGTTTTGATGTCAGAAGTAGTTTCTGGTACAAGCTCATGATGAAAAAGAAAGAAATGAACAAAAATTACTGATGTGCATGAAAACAGTTTTGGCATTCTGCCTGCTTGATATATTGGTAAATTCTTTGCTCTTTTATTAACACACGCAACATATATAATAAAGTGAAATATTACCAAGAGAAAAAAAAAAAAAAATTTCCTATTATGTTTTATTTCATACCTTGCATCAGTAATAAATCTGACCCATTTTCGGCTCATGTTTCCCTCTTGCACCAGCACGAGACCAGAGGAAGTTTTTCAGGGAGCAATCTCTACGATCTGGCTGCTGTCATTGTGCATCATGGCTCAGGGTAAGACATTGCTGCACTTGTGGTATAGTCAGCCATTCCTTGTGTTGTTAAGCCATCGTGATTGTTGGATGAAATAGGAGAGCGATATATTGATATTTACTAAACGGAGAATCCCTCTTCACTGGGTTGAACTGTATATGGAAATTGAGAAATTGTTATTCCTTTATGCCTCATGCCCAGGACAGATGGGTCGCAAGTTGCGCCGGGAGATACGGAATTACGGCTGTTTTTAACTATTTTGTGACTGAGATATCAAAATTTTCTATTTGTTTTCCACAGAACAAAAATTTAACCTTTTCTGACCAGGAAAAAAAAAAAAAATGGGGGGGGTATTTCGAGTTTGAAAAATAGTTAAAACTGGTTGTAACGCGAGATCGCCCAGGAGCGACTTCCGACTCATTTGCCCTGGGGTGCAAGATATGTTATGTGTTTTATATTTGAAGATCAGTTAGCTTCTCTTCTCAGTTTGTCTGATTTATTGTATTCAGTTACATTTTTTTTCTTTTTATGCTGATGTCATCATCACGATCAGTCGAGAAGCGAAGCGATTTAAATATTAGAATTTTTTTTGTCTTTTGTTTTTTTTGTTTTTTTTTTTGTTGTTGTTTGTATGTGTGTGTGTGTTGTTTTTTTTTGTATCTTGTGAAATTCTTTTTTCTTTTTTTTTTTTTTTTCCGCTGTTGCTGCCATTTTGATTAAGTAAATCCTTAATATATATATTTTTTTTTTTTTTTCAGTGCGGGCTCTGGGCATTACACAGCATATGCCACGCATGAAGGTATGATTGTTAGCTTGTTCAAATGGTTGTCTTACCACTAACATCTCACAAAGGGAAGACATGGAGAAAAACAGTGAATTCGGCTTATAGGTTTTAGATGGGAAAAACTAAACTTGTAAGATTTATTATACGTCATTTATTATGTTACTGCAGGTATGGTATGAGCTTGATTCCCCCGTGTAACATTTGCAACCCTTGCACAGTGACAATTTCTCTGATTAAAGCAATTTCTTAAGCAATGCAAATTATGAAACATTTTTCTTGTTCTCTCTCTTCTTTACCTAATGTTCCAGAGAATTTTGAGTAATTATTGAAATCAAATGAAGTAACCAGTATTTAAATGATTTTTTCTATTTATATTCAGGAATGTCAGACTTCCAACTTTAGTCGGAATTCTGACTTTTTGGTCATTACTGACTTTCCTGTTTTTGCCCAATCAACAGTCGATTTTTACAGAATCCGTAAGGGAATCATGGTTTTATAACATGTAATTTGCAACACAAATTCTGCACAATGACATTGAAACCGCAAGTATGAAAGCTGCTTGTGATCTAGAGTCTAGATCTAGTCCAGAGTTACACATGATGATTATAATGACGGCAATGCCTGTGGGATCTTTTTTGCTCTTGGAATTTCCATGTTGAATAATCTCATAGTCATAGTCTCATCCCAGGATGATTTTTCACGACTTTTTCATGGAAATAGTTTGACATCCCTGTACATTAACTCTCACCAGTTCAGTCCTTTTTGGTATATTGTAAGTGAATGTGGAGGTGACTTCACTAAAGTGACTGTAAATTGTGTGAAATGAGGCTAAACCATGGCATATGATACATGGCTGGAAAGGTAACTGGTTATAGATTTGAAATATCTATTTGGATATAAAATATCTGCTTGTATATTGTGACCTTGAACTTTTGTTGATGAGTCTAAAAATTGAAAATGTGACCTAATTTTTGACAGTTCAAGATACACAAAGAGAGGAACAAAAAAGTATGGAAGTTTAGGCTAAATCTTTTATTATAGGATTACAATATATCCAATTACACATAACATATCCAAATTTTATTGCATTTGAATGGCAAGTAAGGGAGTTATGGTCCAATTAGCAACATATGTGACACCACCGAAATGTACTCGTCAACAATTACACTAGTAAAATATATGATAAAAGAATTTCAGTAATTATTATTTCACAAACTATTTTAACACAATAACAAATTAAAAGCAACAAATAACTATTCTCTTTTATAAAAAATGCATATTTTAGAAATTTAGATGTAATAGGCATTACTTTACTGACATGAATGACTAAAAAAAAAAAAAAAATGACGTGAGAAAATATTCATTCACCCCATATATTCAGTAACTGTCATCCATTTCATGTTCATCAACCAAACCATTTCTTTTCAGGTTACAATAAAAGTTCTTATTATATGTTTTTCACTTGAATTTAGTTTTATTTTGAGCGTTTCAGTTTTTCTTCCCATGATAAAATACGATAAAACAAAATAATATCATTCTTTCGGAGATCTAACTATTATACTTGGCTGAGAAAAAGTCGATGATTCAGACCCATGGTCACCTCTGGTAAACACAGACCATGTGATGGCTGGACAGAAAGGAAGGCAGAGCATCAAGAGGGCCATGATTATTGTCAGTATGTGATTTCTCAGGTGGTGCTCTGTCAAATGTAATAAAAAGGTTTACATATAGTCATATACTAAAGC
>JBCAUA010721344.1:0-30074 GCA_038406235.1 Peronia verruculata | reverse complement strand
CCTAACGCTAACATGTAGGTCCGACGAGCTAATTATAGATGGTGTGCATTGATCATTGATGATGAATAATTACAGACCGAGGTCCACCTATCCACTTCCGATCTTAAGTGAACAGATCATTCAGCTGTTCCCAGACTCCCCCCCCCCCCCATTTCATGTATAAAGCAAACATGTTTCCAGAAGTGTACCACAAAAATGCAATGGCAATTAAATAGTAAGTCATCTAGATTATTTAGGCCGAAATGTACAAAAGCCTACATAAAACGGTTTAGTCGCTCATAGCACGTGCGTTATTTTGTTTGTTTGTGTTTTTTGTTTCATTTTGTTCATTTGTCCTTGTTTGGAAACCAGTTCTACTGTTGTTGTTGATATTATTATTATAGTTTTTGTTTTTCTATACAAAGGAAAAAAACATTACGAGTTCGTGGGTTTTTTCAAAAAGGCTGAGAAAGCTTTTTTTTTTTGTGAGGGGGGGGGGGGTGACGTAATTTCGAATATGTCACTTCCTGTTCCAGCGAAACGAGTAAATAATAAACCAAAGTACACATCCGTCTCCATGCTAAGCTTACATGGTTGTTGTTTTGATCTCGGACAATGCCCATCCTGCTTCACCTCATTTAGTAAGCCCGTATTTTTGTGTGTATTTCAGGTTCCAAAAACCTCACCCAAAGCAGAGCAAATACTGCTAAATGCAGGCCATAATTATTTATTAGGCTGCAGATTTGATATTAGATCTACTTTCCCAAACATTTGCGTCCATTACAATGCACAGGATGTGAAGACGTTTGAAAGGACTTATTTCACAAGCACATATAAGATATTTCCTACATTATTACAAATTCTCTACTTCTGTTGTTACTGATACATTTGACGCCACTGTCGCGTTTACAGTGGCTTCTACTTACATTTTCCTTTTATTTCTAGGTCTAATATAATGCTATTTTTGCCAGTTGGAGCCAGGTATTACTAGGTCTACAACTACTATTACATGTACTGCCACTACTACTACTACTACTGCTACTACTGGTATTACTGCTACTACTCCCGCTTCTACTGCTACTACTACTACTACTACTACTATTACTACTACTGCTACTACTACTACTACTACTACTACTACTACTACTACTACTACTACTACAACTACTTCTACTACCAAGGTATACATCTACTACTTGGGCCTGCTACTACTGCGACAATCATTCCTCCTCTTCCACCTACACTTACTAAGTTTATTACTTCCAGCCTATTAGTATTGGTGCTACTACTTCTACTACTACTACTGCTGCCACCGCCACCATTATTAATGCTATTATTTTTACCACTCCTCGTCCTCCAAGGCCTAGTATTGCTACTGCTTACTATTATATGAACTAATACTGTTGCTACTACTACTGCTACTACTGCTACTACTGCTACTACTACTACAACCACTACTACTGCTGCTACTAATACAACTACTCCTACTACACCATCACTATCACTACAACTACCATTACCACTACTACTACCGTTATTAATATTACCATTCCTAGTATTACTACGACCAATACTACTAGTGCTTCTATCACTACATGTATTAAACCTGCTCCGTGGACCACCAGTATTACTACCATCACTACAACTACAAAAACTGCTACTTCTACTACATGTACTCGTAATCTACCACTACCACCGCTATTGTTATTTCTCTTGTTACACGTATTTACACCCCCATAACTACACGTACCCTACTTCCACTACCATAACTACCACTACTGTGGCCACTACTACAACTATTGCTTCTCCGGCTACCACCTCCACTACTTACACCATTGTTGTTGATAGTGTCGCCCTATCCTGCTTTGTTAACCACAGTTTTACTATCATCACCACATAATAGTACTACAACAGTACTCCCCTTTCGCGGGGGCCCAGGGTTTATAGGTAGGTTTTCTGCTCCCACCTGCAGGCGGTGTAAGCCCGCCATCGGTGTGATGTCCACTATGGAGTGCCATCCTCGACATTCCAGGGGAGACATCTCTTCTCTCTCTCCTTGCTCCTGTTTTCGTTCCTGCGTTTTTTTTTCTTCTCTTCTTCTTTATCTGTAAACGTATCTTACCGTATTTGAAACAATATAGCCGTAATCGGGCTGATGTGTCGTTAAACCCCAACACAAACAAACAGACAAACAAACTACAACAGTACCATTCTTACTTCTGCCGCTGACAATAATTTGTTTTCGCTGTTATTTCTTCTTTGGTTACCGCCATATCTGTCTCTTATTCTTCTGAATTTGTTAGATCCTCTATTACTTTTGAATTTAGTACTCCCAGTACTGCCATGCTAATTATATTAAAGTATTATTACCACTTCTATCAATATCTTACAGCTACTGCTACTTCTATTACACAATCACCATTGGATCAGATGCTCGCCAGCTTGTTATTGCACGCTAGATTTTCAAATTGCTTCTTTATCTTGTCTCTTAGTTTCAGTTTAGTACAGCACCGTCAATAAATGACATTAATTTCATTTGCCTCACAGCCTACATTGTGTTAGCGTCCAGGTTCAAAGTTTACTTGCATTTCTCTCTTCAGAGCAGTGGTGAAGTGGTCAGAATGCGCAGTAAGGGATAAGCTGTGTGAAACCTCATCGTCAAATTAGCGTAGATTAATCATACTTGGTGGGTAGGTAACAAAATTTTCCAAAAATAAATAAATAAATAAATGTAAAGGATTCTGTTTACAGATCTTACAGATAACAGAAAATGACCATTTAGTAAAAGGAAGCTTCTGACCATGATCAAGATCCAAGCTTCAGCAGATCGTTCACAATCACTTTCTTTTTATTCCTGACAGTCTGTTTAAAAAAAAAAGAAAAGTTATTGTTTGTTTTTCTTTAATAATCTAATGCTCTCCGGGTAATTGCTGCAAGAAGTAAATGTTAGAGAATAAAAGATGATACATGGCCTTAGAAAACATTTGGGCATATCCAGCATATTCCTAGCGCGACAGTCAAACTAGACATTATCACTTCACTTTATTAAAAGAATAAATAAATTAAAAAAAAAAAAATGCTCGTGTGCAGGGTTGTTCCATTTGCATGTGTGTGTGTGTGTGTTTAATTGGTTGTTGTTGTTTGTTTGTTTGTTTGTTTTTTAATTCTAGTGGCTAAGGCAAAAACGTTTATATTTCAGGCCATGGTGACATAAGGCTTACGTGCATACAGAGTTTTAGTAATTGGCCTTTTTTGTTTGTTTGTTAGTCTATGTTAGGACACAAGGTTAGATTTTTGCTGTTACGCCACAGACTGGACATGGCTCATTTCCCTCGGATCGAATGCCCTCGCTTCGAACTGTACAGAGAGCAACCCATAGCTGACAGAGAGCGATGCACAGCGACCAAGGAGATGCACATGAAGATCGAAAAAGAGGTTAGAGTGGAGTCAGGACTGTGGTGGCCCGAGCAGCGCTTTGTTGACCAAATAGTCCCCAGCGAATGCGTCAATCCAGATTTCTTCGATACAGTGCAATACAGGCGAGTTTGGAATGCGACTCTGTGAGAGGAGTGTATGATTATTATTTATCAGTATGCATGAGGGCGATTCTCGTGAATCGCCGCACATTACATTACTGGGTCAGGTCGACCTTTGTCTAAGATTATAGGACCACACTCCGCGACTTAACGGGGGACAAACGCAAAGGTGTCAGGTCACCCCAACTCTTGGCAATGCCAAAGAGTGTGTCCACCAGACTGTCACCAGATTGTTTGGAGGGGGGGGGGGGGGTTGATGATGGTAACGATGTTAAACTTGGCGGCTAGGACGAGTCCAAAAGGGAGAAATCTTTAAACATAGGTCTGAACATACCGGTACCTGATTTTGCCAATTGGGTAGATCTGGCTGGTGTTTATCGTGATTTTATTGTGACGTAAGTTTGGCATGATTAGGAAAAAAAAAAAAAAAATTATGGAAGTGAAGATGAGGTGTTAAAACTTGTTTTAAAGGAGACCTTTGCTGGAGAGGCAATGATTTGTAGACATACATGTGGTAAAGGTAATATTATTCCAACTGCCAGATCGGATTTTTTTTTCTTTTTTACCAAATATAGATCTACATTTTATTGTTAGGTATATTTATTGTTGTTGTTAGTATTGTTGTTTTATATTTTGTTCTGTTCCCTCGTATGGCTGTGCCACCCATGGGAGAAGGTAGCGTTATTTGTGAATGTACAATAATATAATGTGCGTCTCTCTTTCTCTCTTTTGAGGCTGTGTTCCCTCAGACTCGCCCTGTCAGTGCAAGCAGTTTAGCTAGGTTAATTCCTTCACGAATCTTGCATTCCATCAATGGATTTTATTGTCATTTTCCAAGTGTACATGTTTTAGAGCCGCCGTGGCTTTGCTTCATCGGTATTTCGAAGCGGGCTATGTGGTTAGGTATACATTACATTAATAGTGACCCTATGCAAAATGGCTGGCATGAAGGTTATTATACATCCAAGAAAAACAATGCAATTTACTTTTAATAAAACCTATAAACATAACTTTGCACACAGATATCAAGTGTTTGCCCGTCCCCCACCAATGATGTGTCCACCTCGAACTTTGGCCGAAGTATCGGACCAGCTCTTTCCAGTGCGTTACAACGTCAAGCGGATCGCCCGGGACAAACCCCTGCCTGATGAAGTTGAGAACCATTGTTGGTCAAGGTATACTCCCAAATTGATAATACCGGTAACACCCCAAGCATGCCAGCGGACAGAGGACTGCAGCAAGAACAACAACGTCCGATCTATCTGTCAGCGGTCATCCCGTGGTAAAATTGATAATGTGACAAGTGACTGTGCCCCACCGGGAAAGACCACAGTTCGACAGGTAGGTCCAAGTAATAAGGTTTACGCCATCGATTTCAATGCACCGTCTCCTCGAAACATAAGCTCTCACAATTGCGTTCGAAATAACTGGACCATTGACTCTGGAAAAGGTGACAAGAATCTCTCAGCCCATCAGGGAAAACAATGGACCCGTCAATATACTCGCTGTGAGTCTCCTCTCAATCAGATGTGCCCTAAATTCGAAGAACAACCCGGCCAAACCATTTCTAAGGATGTCAGTAGAAAGGAAACACCTCGGCCGATCAGCTCAAGGAGCTCTGACAGACCCGGCAGCTCCAGAAGTGGATCGAGCTGCTCGAGTGACAGCTGTGCCCTGGAAAAGAACAACAACTGTTCAGGAACGCAATCGCACCCGAACGTTATCAATCAAAATGGTAAAGAACATTGTCTTTGCCCCAGAGCTAGAAACCTGTCTGTTTGTGATGGACCATTACAGCCAGTTCCCTCAAGCTCCCACAACCGAGCAGCGAGCGTGAGTCATAGTCATGTTAAGATAATCCCTAAGCATGTACCACCTTTTAGAACAAAAGCAAATAATAACAAAAACAACAATCATGTGATTCACATCTATAAAGATCGAAATCAGTATAACAGTGATAATAAAGACAACGATACTGCCATCATCGTCAAGAATGAAAGTTATGAAAATAGACCAGAAAAAGTGTGGAACTTCGATACATTGATTTTTAAAGATCACATGACAGAGTTTAAATCCTCACAGTACGAGAAAGGTACAAAGAAAAAACAGTTCTGTCATGCTCTTGATTTCCTATCTAGGTATCCAAAACCGCATTCCCATCTGGGCAACATTTGTCTGTGCCAGAACAATAATGCTCAAGCTGATGAAATAAATATGGATATGAGTGGGAAGCACTGCCAGGAACCCTTTCCCAGACCTCCAGCTCCTACTCCTAAGCGCTCATATTGCGACGGCATGGTATTCAGTCACACGGCAACATGTCCACGACTGATTATACCCGGGCCTTCTCCAGCCAAATGTGCATATTCTCCTGGCGATTCACACATTGTGAAAAATGCTCGGGATGTTCCACGATCAAATACCCCAGAGATCGGCTACAATACGTACAAAATTATCGGCGGCAAGCAATATTGCCCTCCTCAACAAGAGGACGTTTTGTTCAACATGAAACTGCCGCCACATTTGGCAGAGTACCGGGAATTCACACAGCGCTGTCCCAACTTCCGCGTTGGCCGTTACAACCGGCTTGATCCAGCCAACGAGGTGTTGCTCCCGTCCAGCAGGGCGGTCATCAATATGAAGTCGTCCTTGACGCCCTTCATCTACACCAAAAATCTCCAAAATGGTAAATACCCTCCCCTGTTTCACCAGCCTACTAACGCCAATACAATGCACTGGCACCTTCCAGCCTTTGTCAACCAGTGTCAATAGAAAAACAAATATCCGGAACATAAACAGAGCACAGAAAAAATAACAGCTACACGACAGCAGTACAACGGCAATGCTCTTTGCACCGAAGAAAGTAGATTAAATAAAGCTTAGGTGGGAATAAAAAAGAAAAACAAAACAAAACAAAACAAAACTCTGTTACAGATAAACCTAGAAAAGGCTCACGTTGCAAAATGGAACGGTCAATAGAGATCACGCATCATGGATAACCGCACCTGCCTTCCCCACCCCCTCCCTCCATTATGAGAGCTGCACTTGGTGTAAGAATCTCCATGCACTTTGAGGAATCACAATGCTACAGAACCACATTACATAATAATCATGCTAGATAATTTGAACAACAAATGAGCAACCGCATAATAAAGCAAGGACGGAAAAAAGACAAGAGAAATAGAGTTCCATCATTCATCGAGTAAGATAGAATATAGTGTTAGAACGAGTGGCCAAGAAAGTAACTATCTGAAAGTACCGAACGGTCTTTGAGTTAACAGTGTGGCCCTTTCATTGTTTGCTGTCTCCTGGGAACCGAGGATGACATTGTCTTTATGCGGACCTCTGGGACTAGGATTGGACTCTCATGTGGCTTTGGGGTCACAAGGTAGAGGCGCAGATTTTGTTGAAGACGAGCACCAGCTGCTCTGTGTCGTGCGACGATGATCCTTCTCGAAAGCAGAAGCGGTTTTAGAGTGCCAGTTTGTCTTGTCTAAAGCAGCAGATTCAATGGCTTTTGATTCGAGGCCAGTCCATTTCAAACTGGCCTTCAGCTGGTCCTTAAACATCTTTCATGGATGGCCTTCGTTTCTGAAACCAGAAACCATTTCACCATAGAACATTTGTCTAGGGATGCGGGTCTAGGGATGAGCTGTAGGTCCATCATGTGAATGATGTGACCAGTTCATCGCAGCTGCGTTTTCAAGATTGTATCTTCTATGTTAATGAGATTGGCCCTGTCGAGGATTTCCCGATTGGAAATTCTGTCCTGCCACAGGATCTTCATGAATGATCGGAGGGAGTGTTGGTGGAATTGCTGGTTCTGGCCTTTTAAAACTTATTCACAAACACCAATAGATGATCATATCGGATAGCAAAGAAAGCATACCCATCTAAGTTCTTTCTACCTTTGTCTCCGCATGTATCTGAATGAATTTTGGCTTTCATGACACACACACACACACACACACACACACACACACACACACACACACACACACACACACACACACACACACACACACAACCTCGAAATTAATCCACAGCAATTATAAAGCGCCTCCAGAAACAGGCCAGACAATACATGTAATAATCGTAATGGTTGCAGAAAGTCAGAAATGCTGATGGCTGTTGTATGGACATTCTGAAGATCAATATAATTGACTAGTCACACGAGACATAGATAGAAAATTAACAACAACAACAACAACAAAAAGAAAACAAAAAGGGATGGTATGACTGGTAAATCTTCTTGAATTTTGTATATCTTTCAAACTCAATGTTAGGTAGTCTAGGAGATTGCTGATCACATTAAACAGCGGCCTTATCAAATTCTTATATTCTCAACAACAAAATTCTTACTGGTCACACACATTTAATACAGAAATATACGTCAATTAGCGCAACGCTTGTCATGCTAACGATATCTTACATCAAGAGGGTAGAGTTTCGCAGGAGTCAATAGAACTTTTGAGTAGGCTACAGGAAGACAATCAATCTATGGTAAGTGTCCCGTGAAGGGAGTGTAACTGGTGAGAGCTTAAAAAAAAAAAAATAATAAATACATAGAGGTTTTGCAATTCATTCTTCTATTTTAACTGATATAATGTATTAGCCACAAATCAACAATGAAAGTCTTAATCTTAAATGAACAGATGAACCAAAGGTAACAGGCTATTAAGCTTATCTGCTATTTATTAAGCTTATCTGCTATTATTATTATCATTAGCGATTACAATTATATTCATGAATAAGATGATAACGTGAGTATAATTTCAATATAATTTTATTGCTTGTGCTTCAGCATTGGTTGTACGTTTGTATGATTTTCTTTCTGATGACTTTTTGCATCGATTTTAATACAAATATACGGTAATCAGATATGTACAAAAATTATGAATATGTATCCATTTTCTTCCTGAAATGTTGACGCTTTGATACTTATGCAGACATTAAAACAATATGTAGCGATCTTTCTTTTCGTAATTATTGACTTTTGTTTTGTTTTTGCCAGAGACTGAACAGTATGAATGTTACGTCAACTGGCGTGAGGGATTAATAGGTGCCTTAGCATAATACGGACATAATCCTTCCTACATTACGTCTTGATTGCATCACAGGAGAGGTATCTTTCTCTGCTCTTGGTGTTTCATACCCCAGCCAGTTATAATTTGTCATTTGTAAGACTGTAGTGTGTGTGGCACTGCATGCAAAAGTTAACTGCAACTAGGAATAACAAGTGTCTCTCTGTATACGGTATTACTTCTTTTAAGTTCACATGTCTATATACGATATTACTTCTATTAAGTTCAGATGTCGAGAAATTTACACAGACAACAAACTTTTGTTTGTTAAGCCCATGGGTAGTCTTTTCGAGCAGTGACTCCATGCTCTCTCAAGATGTCTGCCGAACGCTTAAGGTGGAAAAACGACAGATTTATCCTGCACCATGCCTGTTCTCAACAGGCCTAGGGGCCAGCCTGTCAGTTCAATTTAAAAACATTGTCGTATATTTATATTGTTTGAGATTAATCATAAAAGTGGCTGGTGGATGCCTGTTTGAGAGGAGTCAGTTTCGTAAATTACATAGGCATATCTTTGCTCATAAATGTTTGGTGTTACTGATAGCTGAGAGCACATAATTATTATATTTTGCAAACTGACAACGCGACAACCAACCAGATACTAAGAAGGCAATGAAAAGTAGAGCGATAAACAAAACACAGACAGATAGGTAGACAGGCAGACAGAGTGATCGATAACTAACATAGATAGATAGATAGATAGACAGACAAACAGATAAAAGATTGATTGATAGATAGATAGTCAGAGTGGCAGACAGACAGATCGAGACAGACAAATAGATAGGTAGGTGGGTAGATGGGCAGATGGGTGGGTTATGTAGATAGGTGGGTAGGTACACAGATCCATCTGATCAATGCTTTACAGATATTATGTGGATAAACTGATGGGTGAATGAAAGAATGAATAGTCAGCACAACACGACAAAGATACACTTTTGGCAGGTGAACTTGGACTAATGACTAAACGTGAAAAGGAATGAATTTATGCAATGCATATTCAAGAAATACAGAAGTCTTCATTTGTAAAATTTCTTTGTATGAAAAGTCAGTCTTTATTCACAAGGCAAAGATTATACATAACAACATCAGCTAAACAAGTGGTACAAATTACATGATCAGTTTGCTAAATTTACACTTATATTACATAATATTAATTTTTGTTTATACAACTGAATTTCCTATTTTCTTCCCAGTCATTCTAATTTACAGATTTATGTAACTGAATAATGTAAGGGTAAAGTTTTAACATAGGGGTGAAAATCAACATCTGGTACAAAAGTATAGTGCAAAATGTCATATAATATATACCTCCCCTCCCAAAAACAACAAAATAAAAATTCATTGTATAGAGTTTGAATACATGTACTTTTCTTCATTTGCAATGATGAAAAAATGCTGCACGTTTTCATCCACTGGATATTTAAACAAATACATGTAACTGCTTTTTTTTTTTCAAATGCCAATGATCCTTTGGAAACATCAACTGTCATGCGAGGAGCAAGTCAAATAAACAGGACCATTACTGAGAGGACTAGTTCCCCCTTTCTGAAGGACTGTAGTGTAATAAGAAAAAAAACAAAACAACAAAAAAAACAAACACAATCCTTAAAACGACTATGTCGAGAGCTTGCACATTTCAGAATATTTGATGATAACTCTTCCACTTTTGTCGATGACAATCCACTGCAATGTACATTCTGTGATGTGCTAAAACAAGCTAAACATGTCTAAAATACTGAGGGCATCAGGTAGCATTCAATTGTTATCTAATCTATTGGTATGCATGTATAATATCCTTTACATGGTTATAATGGGTGATATATCATTTTCATATTAAAGTCCGTTCTGTTTTTCACTGAAAAAAAAAAAAAAATCAGTACTAACTATACATTATCACTTGGACACGCGGAACACAATGCTAACACAATCTGAAAAGATACTGCATCAGGACTCAACAATCATGCCAGTGCAATAAAATTCTATGTACATGTGTACTCACTAGACTTAATGACCTTTTCTGTTTAGTAATCAACCTTCCTTTCAAAGACAAAATCAACATAATACTTAATCAACATTTTTCACACCAGTACAAAATGTAAGAAAAAACCCAAGGATTCCAAACTGCTAACTGTTGTGTAACTAATGTGTCGACAGAACGACACTCAATGAAAACTGAGGATTTCAATTTCGTGACTGGTTGCAATTTAACAATATACTTTTTTAGCGACACTGTTACGCTCCTGTCAATGAACAAACAAAAAACACACAAAAATAAACATCATATATATATATATAAAAAGCAACAACAACAACAACAAAACACAATAGAAAATCAAACCAACAAACACACAAATAAGTGAACTAACGCCCCACAGTGATCCTGCTACTTGGCAATGGAAAGAGGAATGTATGTCAACAGGACAATTCTGGCCAACTATCGTCTATATTTATATAAACAGTCTGATTGAGTATTCTGGACATGTAGCCAGACTACTGGTGAAAGAGTACAGTGACCATGCCATGTTTCACTGTTTAGTCCAGAAGGTTACATGATCAAACCAAATCAAGCCATTTCAACTCCCAAGTGGCGTCCCCCAGACACAACACTGGATTTCAACAATAATGACAGTCTCTGTTTAAGATTTGGGTTACATTATATAACCACTAGACCAGGAGGCCCTGTGATAGCCTCGCCATATAGGCAGTCTACCTGCTCCTTACATAATACACATAAGCAGTTACTAAGCTTCATGTGGATCATTTGTTCTCTGATTGCTATTTTAACCCTATAAACCCTGGTCACCAGTGTTTGAAAAACCCGTGTCCCTGGCCTTCTGGGCCGAGAATGCACATTTCTCATTTTATGTTCAACATCTTTATCAAACGCAAGCCTCAAACGCAGACATTTGTAGTCACCATAATCCTACATGTCCTTGCCCCAAAGCCACCTATTAGATCTATTTTTAAATGTAGTGGACGCGTACGGGCTGTGGGCAATCTGACACCATAAAATCTGTCTGGTGTAGCGGATTGTAGGGTTCAATGAGTTAAAGGCCCCTTGTCCCCCTCAAGGAGTCATAGATTGTAATGGATACACTGATTATATTAAAATTTATAAAAGGGAAAACTAATTACATCTTTGTCATCCGTATAAGGTGAACCTAAGGGTGTGCTTGGAATATGAAGCAAAAAGTTTACACTGTAAAAAAAAAAAAAAATATGCCAAAGTATTTTCAGTCTTAAAGGCTACAAAATAAGTGACAATAGCGAACCAAAGAAAGACAATAATTACTGAAAGGTAGTATATGTGAGAATAAAATACAACAGAACACATCCAGTCATTGTTATTAGTAGGGAAATCAAAGCTACCAACTTACTACATACATGCAAACCAGTTTTTAATTTGTGTTGAAATTATGAACTCCCCAACTGCCCAGTCTAACCTTATATAGATATATATAAAAAAAAAGCAGCCACAGCTTTTTACTAGTGACCATACTGCATAAGAAACACATCAAATAATGAAACATTATGGAGTATGATGCGCTATCACAGAGACTGATTTAATTTGAACAACACACCTGTGGTAGGTTGGAACTCATGGTAAAATCCAAAATGGCAAATTAACACTCTCTGAAAAATTGAGCTGGATTTGGTAGGTAAAAAAAAAAAAAGATGATTCTTGCACAGGTTACCTGCAGCAAATAATAATAACATATAACGCCATGGCTCTGAAAGAGAATCAATTAACTTGACAATCTCTCTTTTTTTTTTCCTCTCCTTATATATAATTGGGAACATAGGAAAAACTTTTTCTCAATTATCCGCTGTGAAAATGTGATAATGATATTCATGATTCATGTCATAGTAACACTGTAACAGTAGTACATGTAATAGAAAATGCAAAATTTCAACTCATTAGAGTTCAGTTTTCTTCTTTGCCAGAGATTGATTGTTGGATAATGAAAGACAAAAATCTTATCTGACCTGGTTTAGAGCAGCTGAGTACTTCCTTTTATGTCAACAAAACATGATGGAAAAATCATTGTAACAAAATAAAAAAGAGCCATAGATCAAATTTGTTCCAATAATTATATTCACATCCCTTATGTACAAGCTTTTAGTCTGTTGTGAACTCCAATAAGTGATTAAAAGAAATTGTCTCCATAATTACCGATTTCCAAAAAAAAAAAAAAAAAGACCATAAAATTCTGTGATGGCAACAGTGTCATGACCCAAATATTCTCACAATTCACACATGACACAAAAGAAATTGTATGTATCACGGAGATCTGTTTCTTCTTCTACATTACATACACTTTCTTGCTTTGTTCGTTGAATACGCCAAGCAACATTATGAGAAGAATAAACTGAGGCCAACATTTTAAGAAATCTACTTAAAAATTAGAAATGGATAACATATTAAAATCAAGGTAAAGGAAAAAAAAAAAAAAAAGAATTTCTCTAATCTAAAAATATGTCCTAGTTTCATACAATAACCAAATGTGTGAAAATGAAAGTTTATTCCTTTACTGAGTAATGAAATCCAACAAGAACTCATGCAGCATGTCTATGAGCTGAGCTACTGGCCTTGAATGCCAAATATCCTATTTTAAACTAAATTTATCATTAAAAACAGAAATATTTAGCTACACGTTTCAAAGTAAAATAAAAAGTTAAAAAAAAAAAAAAAGAAAAGTGAGATCATAATTCTTAAATACAAATCACTTCATGCAATCAAAATCACATGATTAAAAGACAGCATAAGTGATGTCTAGTGTTACTGTTTGTTTCATTTAGTCATTAAAACTGACCTTTTAATTCACAGTACATATTGAAATTCCAGAAAAAGAGACTTCTGCTTCAGACTGAGTCATTGGAACACTAATCTAAAATTAAGCATACATATACACTAGTTGTGAAATACATCAGAACAAAACATACACTGCAAACAAGAGACCACAAACAGCAGTGCTGACAAGATAATTTTCCTCAGAGAGAAAGCGACAGCACTGCAGTTATACTGGGAAAAAAGCGCAAACAACAAGGTGTTATATTCAAGTGTTACAGATCTCAAATACTATACATCAATGCAAAATAAAACAAAACAAAAAAAAGGGTTTAGTTATTGTATGTTCCTAACTCCATTTATCATCATTGTATGTTATCTACCCAATCTTGTGTCAATGAATCGCTGCAAGCAAGAGTAGGGACACTGGGAGTCATCTGGATTATAATATGTCACACAGATTGTTCAAACAATATAGAAAAATAAGAACCCTCCAAAAGTTGTCGTACTAGTGAACAGCTGAGATGTACACACTATGTATAAGGCCTTTCAAGGCCAAGCTGCCTTGCCAGGGCTAAGCCACAATCGAGTCGTGTGCTCTTTAATAACAAAACAAACATACAATCTTTACAGTTCAGCACAAGTTTCATCTAAGCCATTGCACCTCAGGGAGGTCAGAAAGCACTGTTTCAATTAAAGTAACAAACATGAACACAAAATAATGATTAAGTAACAAAATCTTTAGCATTTTCTTAAACAAACAAGGCAAAATAGGTGTCAAAATTTATATGACAATAAGATAATTGTATTAAGAAAAAAAAAAAAATTACATCATGAGGTCTTTGACTGAGCTCATCTAACTTGACACCACACAAATTGAGTTGCTTCTCCAAAGAAAATCAATAATGGCTATGGTCCCTGTCCTTTTGACTAGATGAGAATTAAAAACCTCATTTAATATCACAAAGTCATATGCAAAATTTTGTTCAACTGAGAAATGCTCAGGCTTAGATGAAATCTGTCACTGAATTTGCTGCCTTGCATTCAAAACCAAACCAGTTCTTTGCACTAATCTCTATGATCAAAGAAGCCTGTTCTTAATTAGGGAATGAAATTACAGACAAACACAGAAAACTAAAATTTCTTGAGGAGTGAAAAATGTTTACGCTATACACTTCACTTTTCAAACTCCAGCGGGAAGTTATCTCAGCAGCTTAAAAACGTGTCCAATGGTCTTGCTTTACGAAGGAAGAGAGGGACAACCTGACAACACTAATGTGGTCCAATCTTAACAGTATTCAAGGGATTAGCACCCTTCAATTCCCCTTCATGATATCATTCATTGTCTTTTGGATGGTACATTATCATCCCTTCATGTCCCTGTATGTGCATCGCATCATGTGATCCCTTGCCACAGAGACAGCATAAGTGACCTAGTTCACTACCCTACTCAATTACTATACCACCCCACTCTGAGTGATTCATCTTCAGAAAGGCCCAGATTTAGATACTATACACTGCCTACCTTGCACGCCTTTCCATTATCATCAACGACCTAGGATGAGGAAGCCCAGGCAAAAAAAAAAAAAAAAAGGGCCTAATTTGATATTCTGCTACTTAAAAGATCCAATAAATAATGATTAAATCGTTTGAGAAATCCATGTTGAAATTTCCACAAAGGCATGGTGAAAAAAAACAAAAACAAAAAAACCTAGGACTTTCAACAGGGGTAAAACGGTGGTTGAGATTTCCGTGAATCAAAATTTGCATATTTAAGAGTTTTCTGTGCTTGTCTGTATAAAGAACAAATTTTTGCATCATGGGGCAAACATATGTCAGTCGAGGTACTGTAACATAAAAAAAATAAAAAAATACACCACTTACTGTTTGAAACAGAAAATAGAAAAAAAACTTCTCCTGTAAGACGAATCTGATTATAGTGAGATACCATAAACTTACACTAAAAATTGAGCTGACTTCATTTTCAAGCAACATGTTAATTTATATACCAAAAATCACTGCAGTATATCAAAGGCTTCAATACTATAATTCATAACACATTTATGTACCTACTTCAAAACATGGTATTAAAACAAAAGCAAGAAAATCCAAACAAATAAAAATCAAGCGGTTCAGGTCAGACAGATGGATATTTAAATCAATACACAAAGAGCAGAACCTGATTTATCTGATGAAGTTCAAAACTAACACTGCTAAAAAAAAGGTGGGCCAAAAAAACCAAAACAAAACACTTCATCTTCAATAACAGTCCGTATTCCTCACAGAGAAAAAAAAAATAAAAATAAATGTACTTTATCACACAATGACACTGACAGACATTCTTTGAATAGGAATAATGAGAAATATTTGCCCATCTTCATTTAAACGCACAAAATGATTTCAGATCTGTGAGCAATGAAAAGCAGACTGCATAATAGTTTGCAAAACCATGGTTGGCAAACTTCAAGAAAAGTTTCTTACTTATTTGGAAATAACGAAACTGCATTGGGGAAAACCGAAGTAAAATTTGTCACTTTATCCTCAGATAAAATGCATTTTGTTCAAAATTCATAAGCATAATGTACACTGGCATTAATTCTTACATATAAAGTTATTATGAAATTATTTTCTCAACCCATCAAGAACTTAATCACTGATGTTTTCCTCTAATTCCCCTATGAACTTAAAAGTTTTAGGATTTTAAATTCTTCCAGTCTAATATAAAAGCTGTTAAAATTGTCCATTTATTAATATGCTATACTAAAATGTGATTCTTCTTGATACAAGGATTAAATAAAATTATTCAACTCCTTTAAGACAAACAAACACTGAAAAAGACATACTTCATTATTAAAATGTTGACACTTTACAGGGATCTGAAGCATTACAAAGAAAAGTAATTTTTATGAGAAAAAAATATATAAAATAAACAGCTTCTTCCAAAGCCTCAGCAACCATAGTGTTGCAATGCAAACTGTTCATCTATGGCTTGTTAAAGCAGGTTGTCATCATGCCACTGTCAAAGCCATGTGAGGATACAGCAGTCCCTGGACAGCTAAGGGCTTCCATCACTGTTGAAATTGAACAGATACAGACCAAAAAAATGATCAGTTTCAAGAAAACAATAAATTCCACGTAATTAACACCCTCAAACTCAAATAATATCCACAAAGAGAAAAATATGATTGTCTGAAAACAATAATATTTTACATTTTAACATGTCAACCTATGTACATTTCAATTACACATTATTATCTCATTTCAGGAAATACAGTCTATCTCCACTCTGCACGGCATCTCTGCTCCCAATTCTGCAATTTTAATAATGCATAGGATACAAAATATTGACATGTTTAAAAAAAAAAATTAAAAAAAATTATATTATTGTACAACATTCCCCTATAACCTTATAAAAAAAAAACCCACTCACGTAGCAAACATCAACTCCTCAGTCATGTCTGTGTCCATTTCCAGGTCGCCATCATAATCCGAGGGAAAGTCATTCCTGTGAAAATTAATAAGAACATTGTATTGTAAATCACCCAAACTAGTACAATTTTCTCATCTTACACTGTACTTCCACTAGCGTCAGAGGCAAAACTTAGAGGCGGTTAGGGGGGGTTCCTGAAATTGGGTTTTTGCTAAAAATATTCCATTGTGAGTTGCTGTTCGTTTAAAAGTGCGGCTTCTGCTGCATATATGAATACTAAAAATGGTATTAAAAAGTTATTATGTTCATTCTAAAGTGTTGGGAAGGTGGTCAAGCAAAGGTTGACCTGCCCCTCTGCCATCCAGCCTCTTGGTCATTTTGGGTTCTTTATTCAGTGATACAACCTCACTATATCACCGGGTAAGGGCATATTGCATAGAGGTGACTTGATTATGATCTCTTTCACCAGTGTCAGGAGCCCCAGTGCCAGAGGTGGACACTGACTGACCATCTGAGGCGCTGATCGCTGACCACACTGAATACCAGTGAAAATGTTAAACTGGGCCTCTGAAACAGATTTTGTTCCTGCTTGTTCAGAGTGTAGCCTGATATATGTGGTGGATTATCTGTCACAGGAAGGGTAAAAACACTTTTGGTTTTGACCAGAGAAGACATGGTGGCCATATGTATTCCTCTCTAGACCCTAAAATGACTCCATGGAAGCCCTTCAGCTAATGAGGGTAGGGCAGCAAAAAATGGAGGAAAAATGGGGGCACAAGAGAAGCCAAATAAAGGCATAGAAATCATGGAAAGAGGTCTAGTAGGTGAAACAAAGATGTTTTGGGGTTGAAAGCCCGATCAAAAGCTCTTTACGGCTGTTTTTTAGCAAAAAAAAAATTTAAATGCATTTTTCTCAAAATGCATTTTTTAAAGCACAAATATGCAATCTACCATTTTATTTATGGAGCAATTACCATGAACTTTGGCATGAATCTAGAAAAAAAAAAACAATATCTAAATGTTGTCAGAAGGGATTTTTGATGTCATTTAAAGTTTTTGAGAAATTTGAGACTTTAGGGTCAAACTGTCAAAAAATCTGTTTTTTTCACATACCAGAAAAAAAAAATTGTAGGAAAAAAAAAGTATTTTATAAAAAATCTGTTCTGGCAAAATATTGACATGGAATGGCAAAATATGTACACAAAGGCACATTGGTTGGAAAAGTTCAGAGCCTATCGAAGGTAAAGTTATGCAATATCACGTAGCAAAATCCAAGATAGTGGCCATTAGTGATTTCATATTTTTTTCGACTGTATTCTTCTAATTTGACTATGCTGAATTCAATGGTAATGGTTAAAATCATCTTCCCCCAGCAGTTTCCAAAATCACTACCTATATTACATGTATTGTTTTTCTTATTTGTTTGCAACCAATAGTTGTGTTTGTGAAACTTAAAGCAATGCATCAATGACCACTAAGATGTTGTGTCTCTACTGCAACTCTTTTGAAATCTGAATTTTTGACGTGTAAATTAACACATACAGCCTTCAACCTAATCACAGGAAGAGTTCTGAAATCATTAACATTTCATTAACATAAAAAAATTTCAATGCCCCACAAAAACACTGACTACTAATGTACTGCTGACAGAACTTCATGAGTTAACTGACTTCTTTTCATAAAGAGGTCATATTCAATCATAGCTTGACAAATAGCCTATGGATTATTCACTTATTCCATCTAAATAAAAAATGCAATTCAATAAATAAAGGCAATTCTAGGTCAATTCATCCAAGCACGTAAAATTCTTATTTAACAGCCTTCCAGCATTAAACTAACTTGCGTCAAGTTTAAAAGTCCTGAATGCAAGACAAACCGACGTGTGATCATGACACCATGTCACTATGGACAAAAAGACCAAAAAACTTCCCCTTGAAAATAACGAATATTTCCAGCATGTTTTGATGGATGGTATGTTTAAATGACATTTAACCTAGATCTATGTACATTTTTTTTTAACTGTTTTTGTTTTGTAAAACTGAACTTAAAGCATTAAGTCAGCTGTCATCAAACTCTGAATACTCAACTTTGCAAAGCTCACCTGCTTGCTCTGCATGAGAAAAAGACTATCCTCTTCAGCTTGACATTGTAGAAGAAGAAATTAAAGGACCATATGCAGCCATCCTCACTGAAGGGATCAGATGATAAATCAGGATTGTAGCTGTTGGAGAGAAAAACAGCCAGCAACCAATGAAAAAAATAAAGTAGACTGATGAAACTGAAAACTGCCATGACTTTTCATATCTAAGTCTTGGTCCTATCTAAGTGTTGGTTAATTCAAGCAAAATATATATATATATTAAAAAAAAAAAAAAATAAATAAATAAAAAATTTAAAAAAAAAAAAAAATGACCTTTATTTGCATGCTTTAAAGACTGACTTGATATCAAATTATAGTCAACTTCACGAGAGTTGAACCCTGATGAGTTGAATTTCGGATAAGTCAATCTTTTTCAATGGATCAGGTCCCAGTCCTTCTTTACGACACAGAGAAAAATTAACGAGCATAATTAACGAGTTCTATACCATGGAGCAATACAATAAGCGATACAGGTAAACCAAGCAGGATATGGTGATTGTGTTGCATTGAATACTAAGATCAGGAGGCATGCTGGGAAAGGTGGGCAACGTCACATTACAAGACCAGTGACAATGGGTGTTGATAATCTGTTATAAGTCAATCACAGGCTAGGTTGATCTCATTGAAAATGAAGGCGAGGATCAACTTCAATGAAAGAATACCTAAGGGGAAATAACATTACAAACTATTACAATTACTGACAACGGGTCATTCCACATAGGTAGTGCCTATTCTTAGTCTTGTAGTCTTTTGTGTGATACATATGAGTCAAGCAACAAATAAAATGATCTTACTATTACTCTCTATCAACATTGACTCATCCATAATCTACTGTAAATGTTCCATTCTTTGCTGTAATTTTCACAACACTATTGTTATGCAGTAACCTTTGTTATAATTTTCACAGATACCATTTTCTTAGAAAAGAATATTTAGTATGGCAATAACCATAACGATGACAGATTACTGACTGAAAGCATGAGAAATGAAAAATAAGTTGAAGTAAAAAGTCATAATGACAAACACCCTCTCTCTTTAGACTACCATAATGAGGCCTATTGCTAGATCAAATCATTAACTGGCACTTATACAAAGAAATTGTCCTGTACTATAGCAGATATCCTTGTTTGAAGTGGACAGCAGTGAACAAATGTTAGGCGGATGTCACGACTGATTATTTGAAATACAAACCTATAAATGTAACAGTCCTTAAGGCAAATCTCCTCATCCACAGCAGACCACAGCTGCTGTCGCAAAGCCCCAAACCTGTCCCCAGCCGCAGCAAATAAAGATGTATTGATGTTTTGCTCCACCCACTGAAACACAGCAAAAATAAAGATGCATTGATGTTTTGCTCCACCTACTGAAACAATGGATTATATTAGAAATTTTTTTAGATCTGCATGCTTTGACTGTGCCTTCTGTTCTCTAACCAAGACCAAAGACCTTTCAATGCCTCAAAAACTTGCATTCATCAGTTTTGGGCAAAACCTAGACAACTGGCTTAAACTGGTCATATTGATTACTTTCATAAATATATTATAAAAGCTAAATTGCTGCAGGAAATTCATTAACACGAAAGATATGTTACAGACCTACAGATTATTGTCACACAATCCATATATGTTGTCTACATTGAGCCCCCCCAAGATTAATAACAAATGAATATCAAAGCACAGTTTTCTACACTATGGAACCATCTGAATCCATGCCCTTCTATTTTCAACAAAAATGTTTCCATGATTAGTTGAAAATATCAAATTTCCAAAACAATAGGGTAAAAAAAAACAACAAAAAACCCAACAACATCCAGTTATATTCATAATCACAAACACACACACAAAAAAATGTATCATTCTGTTGATTGAACTCACATCCAGGCTAGTTTCTCTACTGAATTCAGAGCTCTTGGCTGTGCTGAAGTCATAGTCTGGGTTGAAAGAGGCATTCAAGGTGGAGATGAGGTAGAAAAGAGTCTTGGTTGAAATAGTGTCACACAGAGTGCCTCCTTCTTCGTGACTCCCAATCATTGGGGTGCTGAAGTGAGATGAGTACTTTCAAAATTACATTTTAATCTCTTAGACATATGACTCAAGATTAAGACTCCAGACATACCATGCACTGTAAAAATTTCCACCTCCAGTTTCTTTATCAATGTTAATTTTTTTAAAACTGCTTATTGACACAAACGTTTTCTATAAATTGTTTCATTGCACTGAGCAGTATACAATCAAATTAAACTGGATTAGGAGTGATATGAGTATGACATATATAATGCAATTTTTTTTAAGGAACCTTTATCACACAACTTGCCTATATTTCGAGTAAACCTTTGCTTGATAACTGTGTCCTTTTTCTTTTCTGTACAATAAAATCCTATACCGGCCTTCAATATTTACTTCAAAACATCATCTATAATATAACAGCATCTGATTTGTTTATTCTAATGTAAAAACTTTTGTTAAAGCTGACTTTGCAGTTATTTTGTCTTGCAGCTGTCATTAAGTGACCAAAGCTTTGTTGTAACATTTACAGAATTCGAATGAAGACAACACTGTAAATGTTCTCGACATTTTGTGCTAGTTGTTCTTTTCTGAATTTGTCCTGGAAGTATAAAGAGACGTTCATGATCATGTATCCAGTTTACAAATTAAAAATAAACACAATTAAAAGACAATCTATTATCATAAAACCACAAAATATGGGCTGTAGCACTTACTCTGGATTGGAAGAACTATAGACTGTGTAACCATGGGCCTGAGGAGGAGACAGTGCTTGCAAGCCACCAGGGGCTTCACGGTTTTCTTCATTCAAAGCTTTGAAAAGCCGCTTGTCGTTCCCTGCCATTTTACATGAGTAGCTTTCGATGCTAATGAAAGGAGAGATAAAAAGATATAGTGATAAAGATTAGCAATAATCTGGTCCCATAGAAAATTGCACTTCAAAATTACACAAGTTGCATAAAGGAAAAAAGAATTGCATGCAAAATTTTCCAAAATTGCACAGGAAATAAGCAGATTTAAACAACAACAACAACAAAAAAATCTTTTGCAGACCACTCTTCTCACAGAACTAGCTGACCCTCCTCCCCCCCCCCCCCCCCTCCCTTTTTTGGGGTGTAAAGTATTTATATTACAATCTGATTTATTGCAATTTCAGTTGCACAAATGTCTTGCAAAATTAATTTAATGAAACATCTGAGATTTGATTTGTTTCACTCCTTTTTCTTTGTGTTCATAGCATCATGGTAACCACTAGAGAGCTGGGTCACAATTGTTTTACAACTAATAACAATAATGGTATTGCCAGTCATAGACAAACTGGGAGACTGACAGACCATACAGTAAGTAAAATTAGTACCAGGAAGTACTTTGCACAAAAGTTCACTTGCAACAACTTTGTTGTGGCATTTAAAAAAAAAAAAATGCAATAGTCTGTTTCTCTAAATATTTAAACTTCTCTGCCTCTTTGGCAAATTTAAGACTGAAACTGAAGATGGCAATGTTAGGTTCAAATTCAGCATTCTAAGAATCCAGAATGCAAAAACACTTCTCTCTGAAAGTCAGGGGGAGAGATGCTTCCAATGCCACCAGTCTCAAAAACTGGACCAAGCCTACATTATCAAAAACAATAACTTAGCTTTCATATTGCTGACTAAAATCTTACAAAACACAGCTAGATTCTGACAGCCTCTTTCTGCTACTTTTCTGTTCATTTTCAGTGAAAATGTTTTGATCAAGTTTCAAGCTCAATTTACACATAGTGAATCGCCTATAGGAACGGTCGACTGCGGAACAATCCCCTGTCAGTGGAATCTAATCGTGGGTGTTGGGGACCATCCTACCCCCCTTGGTGCCAAACGACATTACCCACCAGTGACCAATCCAGAAAATCAAGTATTTCTTGAAATTTTTGCCATGGATCCTGCAATATGAAATTTCCTTTGAAGTTGCTGCAAGGCGAGGACAAATTTTTTGAGAATTAAAAGAGGAATTTTGTGATCAAATTAAAAAATTAAGTGCAACTTCGTAATCAGCACATGGAAATTAGTCCAATCTATGCGTTCAGATTGCAATTTTTTTGTGTGATTTTAAAATGAAATAGTTTTTTTTTCACTAAAGCACAGTAAGGAAAGCCATGGCCCTTTTGTTTACAGTACACTATAGTAAGCCTGCTCCTTTTGTCGCAAGGTGATACAATTGTTGTACGCCTTTCAATTTCCTCTGGGGTGGATATCTCGACATGTTGCACAGAACGTTTGACCATGAATTTGTGTTGAATGTGTTGTATGGTCATGTGATGTGCTGTAGCTTGTTCTGTGTTAGGTGTATCCTTTTTTTTGTCTTTGACCAGCCGGTACTGTATGCAATTGCTCTGCTTTTTTTATAAGTATCAATTCACCCATTCTCAAAAACTATTTGAAGTCGTCTGGGTAAAAATGAACTTCATTCAACAGATTTGTGTGTATATAGGTGCGCCTTTTTAGCAACCATTTCTTCACCCAAATCATTTTATTTTTCCGAGTTCTTTTTTCTTAAATTGCAATTACGCAAAAAGCTAACATTTCATCAGCCCTTTTTCACAAACACACCACAACTAGGTCTGCAGAAAACAGTGAATAATTTAATCGAGTTAAACAACACTGAGTCGACAAACAGAACACCATGTGATGAGGCCCAGAGGAGAAACTTCCACGCTGAAGAAAAAGGGGTATCCGTTGGTGATGAACTCACAGGATTCAACCCTACGACATGTAAATGGGGCTTTAGATCAGCAGATCTTGCAAAAACACTTAATTAGCACCACTAGTGTAATTTTGAGTAGGAAACTAACTTCTGTTTGACTGCATTTTTGGACTAATTACTATTTTTGTTAAAGTTAAAAAATCAATCCATTATCGAAGATCTCTTACTGGACAAGTAAATCCAACATAGTCTAAATCTAACTCGCTCCAGCATCACTTAAACACATCAAAAATTGGTGATTTGACAATCACTAGAGGATTGATAGTGTACTTGCCATTGGACAAATTCATTCTTTTCCTACTCGACTGCAAAGAAAAAAGGCAAAAAACTGAAAAAAAATCAGACGAAGTGCAAAATTGCAGCCGCAAAGTGGCTAGGGGCAAAAACCACAGTCACAACCCCTTTGCATGTGATACAATTTTGTGAGGGACCCATAATTTTGAAATGTCTTGCTATTTCTCCTGCAAGGAATTTCATCAAAAAGAATCAATGCTGTGTATGGTAAACTTAACCTGCTATGGTTTGATAGGTTGCTGACCATCCCATCGACCCTGAATATCAATGCAGTGTACATTGTCTGTATAAAACAATTGTAAACATAGACATTTTTAAAATGAATACAAAAGTTCTTGCTTGGCATAGACTTTTCACTGATAGTACGTTTTCCCTGCTCGGTATAGTAGCATTCACAATACAAGGTAGCATTCGGAATACTATAGAATTCATCTTACGGGAGAAATACTGTACATAAAATAACAATAGCCTAGAACAACCCCACTGGCTTAACCTGCTGGGACCCTTGATGAGTGCAAGTCCACCCTAATGCTAACATGTAGCCTAGGTCCGATGAGCGGGTGACGGCCCTTCCTAACGCTAACATGTATGAGACCCTTGACCAGCGCAAGTCTGCCCTAACACTGGCGAGGGTCCCAGCAGGTTAAGCCAGTGGGGTTATTCTAGGCTAATGTTATTTAATGTACGGGCTGTACGGTATTTCTCCCCATCTTACTGATACAGTGAATATCACTCTAAAATGATAAATCCCATGAAGAGGAATTTCATTGAGAGGATTCATATTTTTTTCAAATGAAGATAAAATTAGAAAGACACAGATTTTTGAGTTTACTGCGCTTGCATGCTAACCTACAGATATTTTTCCTCAACACTGATCATTAGTTCTAACATAATATTATGAACAAAATTACAACTATGAGTGTCAGTCAATGGCTGAACAAATCATGTTTCCTAACAACTGAAAATTTCATTTCACTCACCGAAAGTCAAGATGAGTATTGCAATTCTCCAAATCCATGGACAATGCTGAGCTGACAGCCTCAAAGTTGGAATTTTCCAAAAGCTTCATTGTAACTGATTATTTTACTCTATGTATGATCTTTTTCTCTGAACAAAAATTCAGCCTCACTGATGGCTGAAGGCAATAGATAATGCCTAATGCTTGATAACAGATAGTGAGTTCGTGCTCACTTCAGATTGAGTTGGATTTCTAAAACTTTGAAAAAGCTTCCAGTACTTGTGTACACACTTCAGTCTATAATGCTGCGAATTAATTTACAATGAGAGCGCGGACGACCGTAAAACACACGGAAGATTTAAGACACCATGAATGTTCTGTAAAAAACTCTTAGGATGAGCAAAGCACAGTCTATGTTTAGCACAGGCTTGAATAATGTCACTCGCACAAATTTCTTGATCCTCGATGGAATGCATCAAACAATTCCACTCTCCATCCGCCATCTCGAACATCTGAATTTTTCAATCAGATCGCAAGGTAATGTTCTCCTAAGGAAAAGCTCGTCCCAATAAACAAAACAACTTCACCTCTGGCGCCGCGCCCAGCTAAGCTCAGCTGATGAACAAAACAAGGAAGAGAAATGTTTCAGTCTCTTTCAAGGTTGAAATATTTGATCCCCAAATGAACAAATATGCAGTTAATGTGACTTAACGACTAGAGAGGATAGATACACCATTAAGCACAAAGTTCAGTACATAGAATGATGAATTATTCAGCATCTAAGTCAGTAGTGAAATTTTGTTGCCTCGGCCATTTGTAAATAACAGTCCCACAATTCCCCATCACTTTCTAAATTTACAACCTACGAAATCAAATGAGGTCACCGGAGTTTTTCGTCGGTTATTTCCGTAAAAAATGATGTCATAAAACAACTTCCGCAAACACTGCAAATCGAAAGTAGAAGTAACGCGCAGCAGCACAATGTCAACTTTATATAAACGTTTGGTGTCTCATAGGGTGAGTGATTGAGCGTATATGCATAACTAGAACTTAATCTATACCCATATCTGGTATCAAAGTATCATTGAAAAAATAAATGTGAAATACTGCCGTGCAAAATAGGAAACCCCCCTTTCTAGACCTGGATCTACTAACTTACTAATAAAGATAGAATCTGCCTTATATAATACAATTTATTACAATATGTTGTATAATCCTTCTTACCTATCACTATCATCATCACGGTGCATTGCTGTAGTGCACCACCAGACTTTCACATACACTAGTAGTTCACATAATTTTTATTTAGATGCTTCACAACATATTTTACTTGCTTTTTCGTGTAATCTAGAATCTAGATCTGAGTAGAGATTTCAGATTAGAAAATTGCAGGGGGAAAGAAGTGGACTATATTATCAACTTGTGACTTTGTCCTTCGGAAAACAAAATGTACAGTAGAAGATGAACAATCCACACTTTCCACCAGATATATTTATTTCTTCTCCCCCCCCTCCCCACATCTCTCTAACTCCAAAGTTCACTGCACATGCATGGATTTTTTTTTTTTTTTTAGTTCAGTGAACAGATTCTATGAATGGTAATTATCACATTTTCCAGTTGATAGTTCTACACAAATAAAGTAAACCTAATTTCCTTTGTGTGTGTGTGTGTGTGTGCTAAGTGATACATTTTGTCAGCACAGTGTTTTAACCCTTTGAACCCTGGTCACCAGTGCCTGAAAAAACCCTGTCCCTGGCCTACTGGGCAGAGAACACACATTTCTCATTTCATGATCAGTATCTTTAGTAAAGACAAGCCTCAGTCATGATCATGGGCAAAGACATTTGCAATCACCATAGTTCTAAATGTCCTTACTCTAAAGCATCCTTTTAGATCTATTTTAACTGTAGTGGACACACAGGACTGGGTTAAGTGTGTCAGCCCGGTTTACTGGGCTGTGGGAAATTCGACACTGGAAAATCTGCCCTGCGTATGGGGCTGTAGGGTTCAGCGCGTTAATGCACTAACCCCAACAGACAAATTTTTTTCAGGGAGAAAGAAAAAACATTTT
Source organism: Peronia verruculata (assembly GCA_038406235.1). NCBI lineage: Eukaryota > Metazoa > Mollusca > Gastropoda > Systellommatophora > Onchidiidae > Peronia > Peronia verruculata. The sequence continues at coordinate 3,048 of JBCAUA010721344.1, read as the reverse complement.
CAGTGTGTCAAAGTTAAGAGCACATGCCCTTCTCTTGTGAATGATAATGATGTATTGTATGGGTATATAGATGAAGTTTTTCATAATATTTTGAAATTAAGATAATTTATGGCCTAGCTGTTTAAAGTTTATGGCATCTAGTTTTCATGATGTTACAGAGGGCTAACTCACAAATGGCTGAGTGCTTTGTATCAGTGTGATTTCAACTGCATGTCTTCCTAACTCTGTTATCTTTGTCCCCGATTAAGCTACGATGAGGGTTGAGTGTTCAGTTTAAGTGAATCATTGATGCTTGTTAGTTGTTTATAAATTGCAATAGTCTGGGTTCCTGGTCTGTACTGTAAGAAAAGAAGTTGATGAGCATTGAGCACAACCATGTTAACAGCGAACAGATGCCTCACTGGTAGCGCGCTGATAAATACAGAATTTTAAAAATTTGAGAATTAATCACTGTCTCTCTCTCTTGATGGTTTTATTCATTTATACAATTAATGCCATTATCTCACTTCCCCCTCCCCCTCTCTCTTTCTGTCTTTTATTTTAGAGTTAACAAAAAGTGCCTTCATACAAGTACTTAAACATAATTCTAGGCCTCATTTGCCTCTTCCTTTCTCTGTCTTTCTCTCTCTCTCCCCCTGTTTGTGAGTGATTTCCAATGAGTTTCTGCAAAGGTGATTAAAAAAAGAAAACTGTATTGCAAACATTTGCAAATGAATTTGTGACTATCAGTTAGTGGTATACAACAAATAGATATTATGATCCTCGTTGTGTGCTCTCTTTCTTTCTGTCTTTCTCAGACACATATGTACGTGTATTTCATTTGATGCTCTGTTGAAGGTTTATCCTTGTGACTCTAGCTCGGTAGTCTTCCAAATTATCCATATAATAAAAACAATTCATTGATGGGATAGTTTGACCAGTTTCAGTTCTTGCAAATTTTGCACTCTGTAAGTGTTCAGTTTCTTTGGAGTAGATTGCAGATGTAGTGTTTTGTACGTTTCTGCATTTTAACCCCTTGAAACTGCAGATTTTAAAAATATTTTTACTGAGCACCTGAAACGAATGCTGAAGGACAGTATAAAGCAATGAAATAAAGATTTTCATAAAATTTGTGAATTAACACTTTGTAGCATCATGTCAACTATTTGGTATATGGTCTTGGTGGCTGCAGGATCATGATGAACATTGTTTGTCACAGCAGCATTTTGATACCTTTTCTTTAGAAGGAAAAGTGATAAAAAAGACATGTGTCATAGAACCACAAAGGAGCTATTATCTCTCAGTGATTAATTTGCTCAACCCTTGTTACAGATATATATAATTTATTTCATGATTGTGCAAGAATACAGACATGACAGTAGATGATCAAGAAACACTTGAGATCGTGAAATGAATATTTATATGGTGTCATGTCGTTGTGCCTTTCTGTTGGTGGCGATTCATTTTAAATTACTTTTTAGATCACAAGAAGTCTCCTGGATAGAAGCAAGGTTTCAGAAAATAGTAAGGCACAACTAGAGAGGAGACTGAGAAGATTACTGAGGGTGCCTCCTGTGAGAAAAGATTTAACCAGGTAAGAAGTGTGGAAATTTACTAACTATGCAGCCGAACAATATGAAAAACCTCTCATTTGGCATAGCTCACTTGTGTCAGCTATGCTTTCATATTCATACATAGCAAGGTAGTTCTCTTTTGTAGAACCATTTCTGTGTTTCTTTTTTTATTATTGTTTACAATAGAACAAAAAACATGCACGCATATATGAGCTGTCTTGGTGGAAAAAAATTCAGCATTAGTAGATTTTTCTGTAATCCATCAGCGATGAGTCTGTATTTAGAGATGAGGCTGATGAAACAGAAATAATGATTTATCTACTTCTGAAAAGAATCTCACTGAAATATTTTCAAGTGTCTTTCAGGTGACAGTGTACACAAGTGAAGAAACAGATTAGAAACAGAATGAAGTGCATATTAAATTTATTGAAGTTTTTTCTAGCTCAATTATTTTATGCTGCTACAAGTAGTGTATATGGAGCCATTTACTTTTTCTTATTCTTTTATCAATCTTTTGTGAACAAGTTTGGCACACTTTTATAATTATGATTATAATCGTAATTATTGTAGCTTCAGTTGTGATTTTTTTTTTTTTTTCTGTAAATTGAAGTTATCACTGAGATGAAAAACAAATAAGGATGCAATGTTGCAAATTGCCATATGAATTGTATGTGAAATTGATAAGAAAAAATTATGTAATCTTTTCCTGTTTTCTCAAGCCACAGTCCTCACCTCACCCTTGAGTTTTCTGCCCTTTCAAGATGCTTACATGGTCAGGCTCTTAATTTGGACAAGGTAAAGTTCTGAATTTCTGTGATCAAAAGTAAAATACTGGTGCAGAGTTTAAAATTGATTATTTAGAGATTTGTACAGATTCAAATTTATTTCTGAAAAATGTAAACTTCTGGAAATTTTATTCAAAGATGATGCATGTGACAGTGTCTTATAAAAAAACAACAAAAAAAACACGCAAGCAAAATTTGTAAATATAATGCATTTATGTAATTTTATCTAATAGATTGTGCCAATAGGTTACTTAGAACTATAGTATTCTCGGATAATTTATTCCCTTTTAAACTTTACCACGGTTATCTAAGGTTCATGTCAGACATGGATTATTTGAGCTGTCATTTGAAATTCTCTCAGTTCTGTTGCCAAATTCTCATCTTTCAACAAAATATTATTTTTGAAGATACAGTTAGATGAAGATGTGGATGTTCAAATTGTGGAAGATGTCTTGTACTTCAAAACAGACTCACACCAATTTGTGAAGGTAAGGAGTATAATGAAAGAAAAGTATGGACAGTGACATAAATTTAACTTGTGTTTTCTTGACTGCTAATTTAGTTATATGGATTATGTTTAACACTAAATCAACAGCTTATCCACGGTGTACTGCAACCTGTCATAGTGCATCAGAAAATTGATTATAGCTTTTATTGCAAAAAATATTAACAACTGGAATTGATGTTAGTCTTCCTTTCCCCCCCCCCCC
>JBCAUA010721233.1:0-15224 GCA_038406235.1 Peronia verruculata | reverse complement strand
TTTCTTTGGGGAAAATCCAAATTTTAGGGCGTTCCCCCCCCCCCCCCCCCCTTAAATGAATGAATATCATTACAGAAACACTGGCATTCTATTAATTTTTTTATGAAACTTTTGAGGTTATTTAAGAGCTCCAAAGAGACATTATTGAATGTGATAACATAACACATTCTGTGTTACAATACCAAGCCTTTAATATGGAAGTGTCTCATTGTTCATGTACTCTCTCTTGAAACCAAGAGCCCCATGTTTGTGCTTGCATGCTTGATGACTAGTGTAATTAAGGTCCATCTTAGCACTGAGTGCAGTTTACAGAGGGTTAATCCCCATACTTTATTTATACTTCTATTGCTGTTGACTTGGCATTTGCAGAATTAAAGAATTATTATTATAAATTAATGCTTTCAGTTCAGTTTATTTCATATGATGACACATAATATTTTCAATGATTCACCCATGGGTAGAGTTAGCAATGCATGATTGTTCAGCCCTACAAGAGGTACTCTAAGGGTTCTTATAAAGAGCTCCTCACCAGTTCCTACAAAGTGCGCTCTGACAGCTCCTTGACATAGTAAACAGTGATCTTCTACATGAAAAAAAGATAAGAAACAGAAAGAAGAATATAATGTTGGGAGTTGGTAAGAAACTTAGATTCCTATTTTTAGAAACTAAATTTTATTAAAAAAAAAACCAATTTATAGAGATCCATGGATTGTTGAGAATGTGTTGTTCACCTGAATAATCAAATTCTTTGTTATTCTCAGGGTCTCATAATCGGCAATGGATTGTTGGATAATGACATGAATACCAACTCCATCGTGTATTTTGCTTACTTCCACGGTTTAATTGATACCACGTGAGTTGTATCATTGTGTTCTTTGAAGCTGATACCTGAGTTACCAACAAGATGAAATTCGTAATCTGTTTTGCCCATACTGAGCAAGGGTTTGAATTATCATTATGTCAGGCTTTATAAACAATTCTTGATATATCTCGTTTTCAGATTAATTCTCTGAAATATGAAAAACTGTTAAATACTTGACAATGTTTATTTTGATATTGCACAGTAGAATTATTTAAGATCATATTCTACTAAAACATTTACCATTTCTTAAGAAAAAAACTTTCTTTGTATCACAAATTTGTTCATGGAGTTTCCAAGACTTTACAAAGAAGCAAAAAGAAAGTTCTTCACTCATTATGTTGTAAATGGTGGTTATCTTGTTTTTTTTTTTTTTCACTCATCATTGGGATTGCTTATAGTTTATCACATATATATCAAACAGCTTATCAAACATATATGAGACATGACATGATGAAATCAGGCGCTCGTCAAACTGAGCCGACTGGAGAGATCATGTGTTTTTCAACAGCGAATGAATTTTTAACGTATTTATTTTTCTTCACCAAACCCTTCTATATCAATCTAAAAATGCTTTTCAGAGTTCAACTGACTGAAATAGAGCAAGCTAAGGCCCAAAAATTGTAATTTAGTGGCATGACCTACAAAGGTAAAGAAGGATTTACAAAAGTGATCAGCCATTTTCTCACTGAATTCAGCTGCAGCAACGGGTCACCCCCATCGTCTTTAATTGCCATTATCTCAACTTCTACTTAAGGTAGACCAATACTTTTTTCATACACTGAAAGGGAAATGAATAATCTTCACAGTGATACCAATAACTCTCTATGCTCAAAATTTGACGAGCACCTGATTTCATCTTGTCGCGTCTCATATAAGTTATTTCTGCCAGTTGTCCTAAAACTTGACATAAAACAACTTAGGCCATTCATACATCTTTCTGTGTATAAGGATTTTGCAATTTGTTTATTCTGGCCCTATTATCTGACTGGAAGAACATGATCTTTTCATACTTATTTTTCATGAGTTTTCCCTCTTCAAACACTAAAACAGCAATAAAACAAAAATAGGTAAAGATACAAAAGTTTTGTTCTTCACAAAATGTTGGTCATACATTGAAAATTTGCATTGCAAATATTAGCCTAGTTAGACACAAAATACAAAATCATTATTCTTCAGAAAAATAATCTTTGAAAAACATCAGTGAAAAAATAGACTTTTTGTCAGTTACAATACCAAAAAGACAAAAATATGATAAACAGGAAGATAAAAATGTTTGTGTCTATTTGCGGACACATTCCTGCAAAAATCTTTTAATCCAGTTCGCTGGATTTTTTTGTGTGTGTTTTTAATGAATAAAAAATGTCATATAAAATGTTTTTTGTTGGGGCACAAGGCTATTTTTTTATTGTTGTTGGGAGTATTTCAAGTGAGGTAGAAATGTAGTTTGCACTACAAGAAATGGTGTCTTGAGACACAGGTTTTCTTAAAAGCAGATCCAAAATTTCAAACCATATATATATATCCATTTTACCAGGCAATGGTTCCAGATAGTTAAGGACTGCTGTCCTGGTAACGACACAGAATCATATTGTGACTTCGCAGCAGGAAGCAGAAAGTATGCTGTTTGTGCAGAGCAGGTGAAACTTTTACGATATGAGCACATTTTCATTTTTTTCATCTGCCACCAAGGATTTTTCATTTAACTCCTTGCTTGAATTTTGGCTGCATCAGTGATTTTTTTTTAAAGTCCTCATCCCTCTTTGTTGTTCAAATTCATATCATCATTGAGTTATCCTATGAATCCTGAGACTTTGGCTGCTCAGAAATGTTCAATATTTGTGAAAAAGCTGAAAGGAACATTTTTTTTTTTGGGAATGAAAATAACACATTTTTGGTATTTCTTTTTGAATTTCATGTTCCAGTTTACATGTCATGATAGTCTTTGTATTCTCTTTGTGTTGCAGAATGACAGGATACATACTCTGGTGTGGGAGTCAGGCCTGAATGTGTACAACCTGTACTCAGAGTGTGCTGGCGGGGTGAAAAACCACAGGTTGTACTATGATGAGAAAAGGGGCAAATTTGTCACCAGCTACCTTGGCTGGCCTTTCATGTTCCTGAAAGACAAAGTCGCAAAGTTGAAAAAGGTAAATTCAGTAGTAACTTGAATTGCAAGGATCTTATCTAAAATTTCAAATACAGACACATGAGATAATTTCTTTAAGTGAGCTATATGATGTGATAGAATACTGTGCAAAATGCCAAGGGTAACAAACCATTAGAGTTTCATATGTTTGCGAACCACACTTATATGGAACAGAAAGTCATATGAGACATGACACGGTGAAATCAGGCGCTCATCAAACTGAGCCCACCAGAGAAATCACCTGTTTTTCAATAGTGATTGAATTTTTTACCAAATTTGTTTTTCTCCACCAAACCCTTGTATAAAAATGCATTTCAGAGTTAAATTTGCTGAAATAAATTGAGTAAAAGGCCAAAAATTGCAATTTAGTAGCATTGCCTAACAAGAATTAAGAAAGATTTACTAAAGTGATAGGCCATTTTCTCAATAAATTCTGCTGCAGAAACTGGTCACCCCCAATGTCTTTAATTGTCAATATCTCAACTTCTACTTTTGGTAGAACAATACATTTTTAACACACTAAAAGGGAAATGAATAATCTTTACAGTAATATCAACAACTCCACATGCTCAAATTTTGACGAGAGCCTGATTTCATTGTGTCACGTCTCACATGTTTCTCAAACAAGAAAATTGGACTCGTCTCATTTTGGGGTCAGATCACTCAGTTTTGAAAATTTTCACAAGTGGGGTGAGGGAATGGGTTAGGCATAAAGGAAATGGAAGCCAGGACTGGTGAAAATGTGGAGGGTTTGAGAAAGCAAAGGATGGAGAGAAAAGGAATGTAAGAGGCTGGAAAGGGGAAAGAATACGATGAAACAAGTGAAAGAATGAACTGAACAAAATGTGTGGAAAAACAAAAAGGTTTTTCAAACTGCGGAGAGAAATTTCCAAGAATATGTGAATATGCACAGTTGAAGGGAAAACAGGTGAAACTGAGAGAGTGATAGGGACAGACAGTAAGAAAGAGGATGAAAAGAAACAGATTAAGTTGACGTCCATGGCTTCGGTAGTCTCCGTGATTCTCTTTCTATATTTAGGAATATAACCCTAGTGAATACTTTCTTCCATTGATAGAAAGAAGAGAAAATTTCCTTTCCACCAATGTAAGACATGGATGCCTTCTCAGAGTTGAATTGAATAGGTGATACGAAACGACGCTGGAGGCTGAAAATGATACATTTCATGCATTGAAGGCACAAAAATTGGTATCATTCCTCTCCCCCCTGTCAGAAAATGTAAAAAAAAAAATACGTGGTTGCAATACCTGGTTAAAACACCGGCCTATCTGAGGGTTGCTCCTAACCTTAAGTCATTATCATGGAGCTGTAACCATATCGTTGAAAGGACTAACTTTATTTCTTGTTGTTTTTTTAAAATTTGAAATCAGTTGAATTCAGTTTGCAATTTTCTCAGAATTTATGTTTTCCCACGCTCCCCAGCAGGAAATTTTAAGAGAAGAAAAATTCATATAATAAAATTTTGCATATTTGCAGGAACTGAGTCTCATTCCTCTCAGCAAATTAGCATCTACTCCACCTTGTACAAATTCTACAGCTGTCTCAATGTACCTTAACACTCCACGTGTACGAGCTGCACTCCATATACCCAGTGATGTCCAGGAGTGGGAAGAATGCAGGTAGAGGATTTCTCATTTACCATAGATCAGACAAAGAGGATCATGCAAATTAGTCAGTACTGTTGTCTTTGGAAGGCTTCTGTTTGCATGCCTCTTCCTCACCCATTCCTCTGCTTAATGGAATTCACTTATCACCACCCAAGCACAGTGTTGAAACAAAAAAATCACTTTCTCCTCTTTTTATTGGAAATTGTTCATATAGAAAATCTCAGAATAATCATTACAATTAGGAAAAGATTTCTGGCTCACCATGAAGGTTGCCAAATTTTTATACTGTATGTTTCAAGAAAAAAGGGTAAAAGTTGTATTTTTCCACTTAAGATTGTCCAGCAACCTTTGTGTCTTTCCAAAGGAAGAAATTGGACTGATTAGAAACAATCCACATTTATTATCCTTCAGTTTCTTTCTCTGTCGGTCTCTATCTCTAGCTCTGCATTCTACCTTCACAGCAGAACAACAACAGAATGTTTACTGATTTTATTAGCAGCTGGAAAAATGGAGATCCTACAGGTCTTGAAGAGGCTGTTTCGTTCATGGGAAATAGTAATGATGGATGCAGCCAGAATGATCTGCAAGGACACTTAATTTCTCGGTCTGGCTTGGAAAGAGATCAGAGAACTGTTGAAAATTTAACTCATGATAGGATATATATGTATTTATTGTTTTCTTTCATATTGTTATTGTTGTTTTACCTACTCACAGAACATACAACAGGGATGTCAAATTTCCTACTTTAATAGGATTTCCTACTTTTTGCCTGTCAGCAATTTCTCTTTTGGGCCCAAATCCGGTATTATTTACCATTAACCTACTTCAGTTTTACATGTTTGCTAAAGAATATACCAGGAACTTTTCCTACTTTCTCCCTGATACAAGGGATGAACAAATAGAACTGTGCAAAAGTAATTCATTCCCTACATTAAGGTAGAAAGGATCAATTCTTAAAGTGTTCTACAGGAAATTCTTTCCACAGTTGATTAGACATAGAATATTTGTAACTTGTATGTAACATTGCAATTTCTACTCACATGCATATCAACATAAACATCATGAACAAGATCAGGTGAGAAAGAAAAAAAAGAAAAAAAAAAAAAAAAAAAAAAAAGTACTGCAACTTGTTAGGTGTATTCCTTCGTGGCAGAAATAATTTTTTTTTTTTACACTTGTAAACTGCTACCTTTTGCTTGTTTTTTTTTTTCCTTGTTACAGCACACCTGTGGAGATGACCTATGTGCGTATATACACAACCATGACACCTCTGTTTCAGAAAGCCTTGAAGAGAAAGGTAGGAATTCTAATGACGGCATCTAACTTAGGACTGTCTGGAATTTTTTATTTGATTTTATTTCATTTAATTTTGCAAAAGAGACTGGTTAGCAGCTGATTGTGACCTAAAATTTCCATGACATGAGGCTATTAGTCTCATCAGTTTAACAACACTGTCAGATATTATTTAACTTTTTTTTTTACATATTTTTGATTAAGTGGCAGAAAGTGAATACCTTATAGACATATTATTTGTTCGTTGATAATTTGGCTCACCTCAAATTTTGTACTTCATTGTTTATGGCTCTTGACTTGACATGACTCTTGAGTTGACACGTTTTGCTGTTTTTATTATTTTCTTTGCATTGCTTATTCAGTTTCCATTGATTAGATTTGAATTATGATTTGCTGATAATGCATGATCAAAACAGCTGAAAATTTAGTTTCTGTTTCCCCCCTACTAGGATGAGCTACTTACATTGATCTTGTTTGAAAAGAGATAGTGTGGTTGAATAAGCATATTGAATTAACACTAAGTGTCCAGGGCTTTCACTCTCTGCAGCCCAGCCGGACATATTTGTGACACTATTAAAAATAGTTCCAAAAGACTGAGAGCTAAAAATGTACTGAATGTTTTACATCAGATAATCATTTAAAAGCGCAGGCTTTTAATGCAGACCAGTATTTAGACAGCATGAATGACTTAATATTGAGGGTATGAAAATTCAAATTTGCTTTGAAAGTTGCTACATTTCATGGAGTGTTAAACTGTGTCACTGAAAGAAAAACAGCAAGGATGCAAGAATAGAATTCATCTGTAAATTGCAGTTTTCTCGTTGATGTTATAGTGGGTTTTAGGTGTTAACACTGTCATTTTGTCTTTCACTAGGTTCGTATCTTGGTATACAATGGAGATATCGACATGGCCTGCAATTTTCTGGGGGATGAGTGGTTTGTGGATTCCCTGCACTCACAGGTGAATACTTACAAATGTCTTGTGACCAGGGCAAATGAATTGGAAGCCGCGCCGGGCAGTGAAGATATACAGCCGTTAGTGGTCATGTTAACATTTCCAACTCGGATTCTAAATCTGTTTTTTGTTTTCACAAAACGACAATTTAACCTGTTAAAATCAGAAGAAAAAGAAATATTTTGGTATCATAGTCGGAAAATAGTAAAAAATGGTCAAAAACGGCTGTGACTTGAACTGATCCAGTGCGACTTTCGACTCATTTGCCCTGGGCGCATGATATATGTTTATGGTGAAATTCAACTCCTTGACAGTTGCTGCTGTATGAATAGAAAAAAACACCATGTCCTGGAATGATTAAATTCATCCTGCAGTTGTTTTCTGTTGTACACCTTCTTTCTCAGAAAGACACCATTGGAATGCTTGATGTCCTTAGATTTTAGTGGATAATTTTCACTTTCTTGTCAAAATATTGAATGCATTTCATGATTAAGCAGATATGTATTCCAAGTATCAGTTTGTAATGACAACAGGTGACTGTTTGTATTAAGTGCTGAAAATTGGCAGCAGCTAATTAGCTAGAATTAACTTCAAAACATTTTACCTTGTTTATGAAAACTCCATGGCATAAATCGAATGTGACAGCATGTATTGTCAGCTAAAAATGTGAATTACTGTGAGAGAGTGTTTAAATGTTTTATATGCTTTGCACTATTCCTGTGGATAATCACTCACAGATTTGACTGAGTTCCCTACGGTGTACCATTCAAATGTGTTTCCATTCGCATTTTACCATGTTTAATAAAAACTCCATGGTTAAAATCTGTGTCTGATTGTATGTAATGTCAGGTATGTGGAATTGCTTTAGAGGGATAACTAATGGTCTTCAGATATTCACCTTGTTTCAGTGAATAGCCAAAATTTGAGACTCGGGGATATGACTGAAATTTGTATATTTTTTCCTTTTACCTATAGAACCCGCAGCCCAGGGTTCCTTGGTACTATACAGCTGCTGATGGTACCAAACAGGTGGCTGGCTATGCCAAGAGCTATGACAAGATCACCTTTGTCACAGTGAGGGTAAGCGCCCTATTATTATAAATACTAATTAATTCCTTGAGTGGGGTTGTTGTTGTGTTATGGCACATTGAGAGCGGGCTTGGCTATTGTTATAAAACATATAATCATATTAGTCTCTCTCTTGTGTTGGAGTGGTCTTGTGCTTTGTCATATTTTAGAATAGTAGCTTAATTGTTCTTTAAAGTATAACTTTGTCCCTTGCGTGGCAATGATCTCGTTTTTTTTTTTTTTGTCACTGTGAGGATAGAAGTTCAATTATTGCTCAAATGATAAATTAGCCCCATGACTAGTATTGTACATAAAGGCTTAGTTACTGCTTAGTTACATAAATTCATCCATTTTGAGTTCTTATGGCCTAGTCTTTGTGATATTGAGGGTAGGTGCTTAAATATTGTTACATGCATAATGGAATGAAATGGCTATGGGTGTGCTCTACTAATGACCTCACTGTCTCTCTCTGGGTTCCAAGATTGTGTTTTTTATTTCTTGGCCCAATCTCTGAACCTTCCCTCCTCCCCCCCCATCTCCTTTTTTTTCTGCCGTCATTGTATTTTGTTGCTCAGACCTGCACTGTGCACAGGTTGTTGAGAGGATGTCAAAATTCCTTTGCAAAGCTCTAGGTTTTATGGCTAATTGACATTAAAATGGTCTTAAATTTGCTGAATATACACATTAATTCATTTACACAGATCTGCAAAGATATGAAAATAATAAGGAATGTCCATGAATGACAATGTGATGCTCATGTAATTTGTTGTCCCATACTTACCACATATACGATACAGAAAAAGCAGTGATCAGGTAAAGGGTACTGGTGACCAGAGTGAGAAATGATTGTTTAATAATGCTAGACGCCAGTAATTACAAACACTTCTGAAATTGCTTCATTATCACAGTTCACATGCATACCATCACTCTCATGAGGTAATTGCCTACATCAGGTTTTACCATTTTGAGAAAAATAAAAGAAAAAAAAAGTTTCATTTTACCATTATACAATATCCTACAGACGCTTTATTTAAAAAACTGCACACTTTTATTAAAATGTAATATGGGAACAATACTTTCAGAGCAATGCAGTGAAAGACTCAGATTATTCAGTTACGGTCTGAACTCAACTGGGGCAAAAAATGATTTTACAAATATAATACAAGCATGACGATATACACAAAATTTAGCTTAACAAGAAACACAATAGCTTCCAGCAATTTCTTGATTATGAAACAGCTTGAAGTAATGCTGCATCAAGTAATCTCGTCTCTAATGGAAAATGGTATAGTTGTTAGGGCACTTGAGGATAACTCTGGCTTCCATACTTATTTTTGTCAAGATTATGAATTTGAGATTCCAGTGTTGACATAGTTGTTGAAAACTAGGCCCACACATCCTAACTGGGCACTTAAATGTTACAAGTACCTCTGCTGATATAACCCTTGTGACGTAACATATCGTATGTCTGACAAGCAAACAAGGTTAAGTATGAAAAGATAAGGATGAAGAGTGGATGAACAGTGTTCCTTAACTGTAATTTGGATTTATTTGAATATCACTGGGCAAGCTTTATTGTAATGCAGACATGGACAACCTTTTCCTAAAGTACATTTGCCTATTTCATCTGTATTTCACAATTGATGAAAAACGAGAATCAGAATCTGCAAAGATGTCATAGCGTTGTACTTGACCAAAAATAAAATATGTTGATAGCAAACAGAGATTTGTCACATGTTTGAATTTGAGCTCGGATTCAAATTAAAATGATAACCGTATCTCAGTTGAAAACTGTTACATCTTGTAATTAATAACTGTAGTGTGTCACTAGTGTCGGTAGCTCTCCTAGTTCATGTTGATTCGAGTTTGGGACTATGTGGTGTATTTTTGCCGGTATATTCGTAATTTCTTATTTTACCCAATAAAGATTTGGTTGATCAGCATTCACAATTACCATTTACATTACTGCCTGTCACTAATTTCCAGAATGGAAAACCACAAACCAAAGATCTCCACTCAGGCTCCGCTCAGTTCATTCCTGAAGCAAGTCCATGAGTTATTCATAACCAATAAGTTCTCCTATCCTTGTTGCTCAGATATTTCTTCCAGATGCTTTGTGGCCAAGTTCTTACCCATCTTCCTCACAGATTCCATCTCAGAATCTGTCTGATATCACTTTCTGCTCTTCTTTGTTTATCAATTAATTGCAATACCAAACTAGGAAAATGGTTCAACATGCTCCACTGTGGCTCCATTACATTATTTGGTTCTGCCATACCTGTCTTGAGAATGTTCTTTGCTTTTAGATATTTGGCTAATTTGATTCTTCTTTGAGCAATGGAATCTAGTTCCCTTGTCTTTTTTTTTTTTTTTGCCACATCATCATCTTCTGCAGATTGTTAAATGTATCCATTGTCTTCTTGTCACAGCAATGATAAAAAGAAATGGTGATATCTGACAATATAGTAATTATTTCAAAATTGCTCATAGCTGCAAAAATGGGATACCCTGCAGTTGAATCTGCTCTGTTCACAATTTGCTCTGGGGTGTCATAGTGTCACATGGCTTGAACTGAGTATTATTACATTTACACTTACGATAAGAATATGGGGCCTCAGGTTCACCATACACTTAACCTAGACATAAAGGTGTGTACTGAATAACAATGAGTCTTGAGTATCATTTATTTAGTGCCACAAGGTCTCATGAACAAGGGCTCTTTACAGCTCTACTTGAAATTTAATTACATAAACTGACTGTAGTCACTTATCCTAAGTTTAAGTCAACCACTTCTGGTGAAGTATGATACAAACTACATATCTACATCACTGCACAAGGTTGTATAAGTCAAGACTTGTCCCAAAATACAATTGCTGTTTCATGACATTTTTTTGAGTATGAGAGCTATCACATAGTGTCATGAAAAAAGATACAAACTTTGGTATTTGTTATATAAAATCATAATGGTAGAACGCATGGAATGACTATAACAAGTTTTCCTGAAATATCTTAACAGTGCCTACAATTTTTTGTGCACTTATAGTTGTGATGATATTCTGCTGAGGTTTTGTTAAATCCTTTTGCTAATGTTTGATTAAGGTCAGTCCAAGAAAAGCCTAGACCTTAACAATCATCAGTTAAACAGATATTTATTAGGATGTCAGACTCTTTAATTTTTGTTATAAAATGACAATTGCAGTCTAGATCTATCAAGGAGATAATCAACACGGCTGTCTCATATCAAGGCCTGGGTTATGATTGAGTTAATTTTGTGAATGCACCAATCACTTGAAGAATGTGAAAAGTCAAGAGCACAGTCTCAGCAGTTAATGTGTTGATGCAAAGGATTGAAATTCCTGTTATTTTAATGGCATAGACTGCACATTATTGTCTCTCTTTGTTGTTGTTGTTGTTTGTTTTCTTGTCTGCATGCATCTTTCTTAGTGACACCTACATGTACTCTCTCTCTCTGTCTCATTTTCTCTCTTTTTTTTCTTTTCTTATAATGTGCCCTCTCTCACTCATCTCTCTCTCTCTCTCTCTCTGTAGCGCTCACTCACACAGACATTACCAGTAAAGACTCTCTCTGTTAGCATAGCCATTTGCTGCTCCTTTGTCTCTTTGTCTCTGATTGGGTCAAAATAGCCAGATTGACATATACTATTGTATGATTGGCTCATTCTGATTTCTTCTTTCCTGCATTTCCTAGGGTACAAATTGTATACGTAATTCTCTACTTTTAGCGCTGAACAAATGCAGAGCAAAGTATGTTGTCTCTCGTAAATCTTGCGACCAGGACAAGTGAGTCCGATGGAAGTCACACCAGGCAATGAAGATATACGCCCGTTTTTGGCTGTTTTTAACCACTCGCTGACTCGATACTAAATTTTTCTTTGTTTTCACAAAATGACAATTTAGCCTTTTTTAATCTGAAAAAAATAAATATTTTGATATCATAGTCGGAAAATAGCGAAAAACGGTAAAAAACGGCTGTGACTTGAACTCACCTAGAGCAACCTGGGGCTCATTTGCCCGAGGCGCAAGACATGTCTACATGACTATGCCATATACCAATCCATCATCTTGTAGATCATTATAGTGGACACAATCTTTTTATAAAAATATAATAGAACTGTCAGACCGGCAACAATTCAAGAAAAACATATAACACAGAAATCTATAAAGAACTTGATAGTGATGGTTAAATCTGCCAAATTTTCGAGTCAACTTGACTCTTCGTCAGGACGATCATCATCATTATCATTGTTATCTATTGCTGAATGTTGTTGTTGTGCTTGTATTTGTTCAAATGAGAGAGTAATTGTTATACATGCCTCTTCCTTTCTCTTTTTCTCTTGTGTAATCTTTCACCTCACCCTCCCTCACAACATTTCATTCAGTGTCCCACCACGTCTCGTCCTCTTCTGTTCTTCTTCTCACCTCCCTCTCTGTGTGTTTTGACTCCTCTCTCTATTTTCGTTGTTCTTATTAAACATCTTTTTTTTTGGAGCATTCCCAATGCATTTAAATTGGAAGTTAGCCCTGGCACATCTCCATGGAGAGAGAGAGAGAGAAAGAGAAAGAGGAAGGGAGGGAAGAGAGAGAGAAAGGGAGAGATGTCCAGTCACCTTTCCACACTATCACAGTAAGAGGAAAGATGAACACAACAATTCAGGATGAGAAAACCGACCGGGAATGTCCGCGGTTAAAACAACTCACGTCGTGAGGTTGTGGGCTCGACTCGCGGATCCTCCCATTGGAGGATTGAAGGATACGAAGACTGAAACTTGTTCTTTTTTTTCCCCTGAGACTTACGGTCCATTGGCTTCCTCTGGGTAGGGAAGACCGACGTCTTGCCTTCTCTGACAAAGGCGAATATATTTGATGATCCCGTGTTTGTACGTTGCTCACATTAAAGAACCTTTGGCAGTTAAAGATTTATGAAGAATAGGTGTGCCGCTGCCGGGGCAGAATTTCGAAATTTCAAATTTCTGCGCCCAAGAATTCTTTCCGCCCCCCCCCCCCCGAAAAACAGATAGCCAATTAAAGACGGGACAATCGTCTGTTCAGAGGATTGAAAGGCCTGGAAAGAACAAACAATGCACTTATTCTCAGTTTCTCAGTGAGTACGTGGTGGTGACAAGCGCGGCTTCATAAAGATGTTTGACACCGTGTGAGTTATCAAGTGATGGGACGCACTCTCTTTCTTTGTAGAGACTGTGAGGCACGCCAGGCTGTGAACGGTTCATACATTATTTTTTTCGTAGTACAGCGTATCTGCAGCAGCAGGAATTACGAAGGCAACAAGCACAGCTGGATAATTCTCCGTGAATTTTAATTGAAAAAATTAGATGTGCGTTATTGTATCACAATCGGAGTGCATGCAGCAACCGCTTAGCCGAGCCTTTCGTTACGTAGAGATTCAGAATGAGTCCTTTAGAAGAGTGTCTCCTGCTTCCTCCTTGGCGCCAAAGAATCAGAATCCAATAACGTTATATATTATTTTGTCAGAATTAATAGAGAATACCCCGAGACATATTCCGTGTCTGCCAACTTTATACGTATTGATTGTTGTGTAAACATTTTTGGTAGTTTATTCGTATAGCTTGTTGCACCGCAATAAAATTCTGAATTAAAATCAACGTCCTGCTCTACAGCACTGGCGTATTATACCAAAATGCAACTGATGTCTCGGGGCATTCCTAAGCATGAGAGCTATCAAATAATGTCATTGGACAAAAGTGCGCTAGCAGCATTGTGTATTAATTCAATAAGATCATCGTGGTATAACTTTTCAAATGGCTTGTGCTCACACCATTAACTTTGTTGTTTTTCTGAGTCTCTGACTAAAAAGTGATCAAAATGACTTATGTCACAGAGCAATAGCGACAAGTTATAGTGTTTGACTGCTCACTCTTTTTCCTTCTCAAACAGATTACATAAGCGATTTGGTCCTTCTCTCTCTCATTAACTTTAGTTAAGTCTTGTTGACCTTTTCATCCTCCTTAAAGGAGAAAAGGAGGGGGGGGGGGGCGGCATCCTCTTGGCCGTTCTCTCTCCTATTCCCGTGCCAATCGCTTCATGTTTGACCCTCAGTCCTTCTCTCTCTCCTTCCCTCTCACCACTATAGGCAGGAATTTGTTGATCTTATTTCTCTTCTTGCCTGTATGCCTTTGCCTCTTTTCCATCCGCTTGTTTGTTATTTTTAATGTCCGGTTTGCCTGCGCTGCCACTGTTTCATGCCACAGATAAAAACAAACATTCAAACAAACAAACAAACACGACTTTGACATCTTGCGCATTTTCCTAACTGTTTGTTCATCTGCGCACTTGTGTGTGTGTGTGTGTGTGTGTATGTGTGTGTGTGTGTGTGTGTGTGTGTGTGTGTGTGTGTGTGTGTGTGTGTGTGTGTGTGTGTGTGTCGATTGTGCGTTGACTGCCTGGTGTATCTGGCTCCTGGTTGTTGTTGTTTTGATGATGTTCTTGTTGTAGTTTTGCAACAGCTAATGCTGATTCAGCCTGCTGTTGTCGTAAGTGTGTTGATGGTCCTAGGATGATACAGTTCGTTTTTGATGTCGTAACTGCCTTGGTCTTTCTGGCACTCTTTATCAGCGCGTTCCCACGCCCGGGCTGAATTTCCCTTGTCCTTTTCTTATGTCTGTCCACCCATCTGACTGTCTGTCTGTCTGCCAAAGGGAAGAAATTTGGCTGACTGGAAAAACGAGCACATTGGGACTTCAAGCCAAGATCATTTAGTTGGAGGCTTCTTGGCAATTTGACCCGCAATGTTCTGTAAATACACGGAGAAGGTGTCAAATTGACAATTACTGTCAGAACAATTCTCAGCTTTAGTATTAGCGGGACAAGATCATGTGTGGTAGTTGAATAAAGAGTCAGAATTCTTCGATCTCTATCTTTGATGCGTGTGAGGATATTATACTCAAAATATTGATATTTTTTTTTTTTTTTAATATTCTCTCGTTTTAGACGCTTGGGCTTTAAAGGTCAAAGTATTAGTCGCTGGAAAACCCAATCAAATTGTGAACTTCCATTCTTTACGCATACATACAGTCGCACATAATTCTTTTCTTTTCTCAAGTAACATGGCTAGACTCTTTTTTTATATGTCCGACACAGCTTTTATTTTATGAGTTAACATAGGAGAGAGAGAGAGAGAGAGAGAAAGAGAAAGGGGGGGGGGGGGGTATTTTTGTTACTATCCTCAAGACATAAGTAAGAAATTATAGTTGGCTCTGGAATGGGGCAGATTAATA
>JBCAUA010721122.1:10000-15224 GCA_038406235.1 Peronia verruculata | reverse complement strand
GAACGTTTATGAGTGTTTTCTTTGGGTCTGTCGGGGTAATAATAGATTGTAAAGCGCTTAGAGCCTGTAATTACGGGGATAGGCGTTATATAAATACTCTCTATTATTAATATATTTTAGAATTTGTGGCCGGTCTGCTTGAGGACTTGCCCAGAATCCTCCGTGCTCGACACAGATCACTTTCCAATCAAAAATGCACAATACAGAATACAACAATACAGTGCTGATCTGATCTGGCATTGTCATTATAAACTTGAACTGCCGTGCCCTGCGCAGGGGCATTACTACCGAAACAGCAACCTTCCAACTCTCTCTTCTGACATTTCATAGTATAGACTAAAACAGACACTGAAGTTGTTTTTTTTTTTTTCACCGCGTTCCTTTGTAACTTGCCTTTAAAAGACCAATGCTTCTATCCCGTGGTAGTAATCATATCACAAAAGGATAGGGTACATAAACAGATGCAATATTATGCAGTGTTAATATAAAAAATAAGAGAAAATACAGTATAACAATACACCTGTTGCATGTTCTGATGCGCATGGTCATTTTCTTCATCTATCATGATGCTTTCCTTCTCCTTATTAGAGATATTGTGTAGGAATTACTTGAAACTGTCGCTGTGCAATAATATAATACTGACATTTTTCTCTCCCCAGCAATACTTCAATCGTGTACCAAAGTGTTTACTGCTTCGGGACTCATGCAAAAAACACATTGTTTCAATGTCTGCATACAAGAAAACAGACAAAGCAGTAATGTGAGGCATTAGCTGCTCCGTCAGTTAATATACTAGATTAACACGTTCAACACTGAGGACGATGATCCAGATGTTACCAAGAAATTCCAGTGTTTGACCTCAGCACAACTGTCTGTATAATTTCTATCGCGGACTGTTTCATTTTTTGTTCTTTCTTCACAGCAGTTGGGGTTGGGGGAGGGGGGGGGTTGGGGGAATGAGAAATGAACAACAACAGTAAAAAAAAAAAAGAACAGATCTGGAAATCCCCGGCGGAATGTTTGTACCCCCTACTGAAAATAAACACCAAGAAATCCCACAACGCTAGTGTTGAACGCAAAACTTCGGGAAAAACGCGGCGCCGGAAGTACGTCATACTTTTTCTTACGTCATTAAATCATTAATACTACTCAATACTACTATTATTTGGAGGCCATCTAGGTTCAATAGGCTCACAGTGAAGAATTTTAATGACACATTTCCTCCACACCGTAACAGGGTCAAACCGAAAAGTGAGTCAAATTTGTGAAGTATTTGGAGTGTTTGTACCCCCTGCTAAAAATAGACGCCGATACTTCCAACTTTTCGCCTGGTCGGAACAAATCTATTGGTATGAAAATATTGGCTCTGGCAGAGGTATTCAGTTTCCTTATGCGAGGTTTAGCTGAGGAGACCAGTGCACAAAGAGGATCATGCAAGCTGTGACAGTAACTATGTGACTTTGGCTGACTTCCTCTGTCGATAATAGATCTCAGTGGTCGAGCACATTGTATTATGCCAGAAATATCATTCTATGGGTATGGAGCGGATTTCCGCTATCGGTTATGTGTGCTGTAATGTCGTTATTTTGTGAACAAGTACTTGAGATTAATCGTTTCCTTCCAGGCCTCCTCCTCCTCCCTCCCTCCCTCCCCCCTCCTCACTCTTTTGTAAGAACAAAAACAAAACAAGAAAACCAAATAATTATAGTAATAATAGAAGTAATAATAGAAGTTTCAATTATCTCCAGACCTGTTCGATGGATAGGTCGACACAACCTTTTCTTCGACTATTCAAATAGACCTGTGGATTACCCCAGTATTTGCTTGTCTGCAGTGCCTGCCTCCATTCTCCGGAAATAATACAGCCTAAAACTAGAGAACAGTTTTAATGGGTTTCGATTCCATACAGTCAAGTGGTGATGTTTTGTGAAGTGCTGGTTAATGGGGGATGTAGAACACACACACGCACACACTCAAAAGTAAAAATTAGTGTCAAAAATAGTATTTGATCTGTTAACATTGACTCATCTGTTAACACTGGTTTTTGCCAGCGGCTTCTGTCTGAGCCTGTCATGTTATATCAGATCATTATGTATTATTGTTTATCTACCATGCCTGCTTTATTGTCATTTTCAATGAGTCACCCAATAAGTGTGTCTTGCACCTTTCTTTTCTGTTCCCCACTCCCCTCCCCGCTCTTCCACCCCCCGATTTCAACAGCTTTTATTTTACCAATTTAGCCCTTCAGGTATCAATAAATGTTGCTAGAGTCTTGGCAAGCACAGTATGATGGAACTCTTGGACGTGTAGACGTGGCATTTAGTGTGACATAAAAATGTGCTTCCTAGCAATTGTGCAGTGTGATTCAAGTTTTCATTGCTTACTCGTCCAAAGTCGCTAAAAACTCTCAGAACAGATCAGTTCTTGGCATATCTAAGGGTTAAACTTTGTTCATATTCTCTCAGGCTCCAATGACATACATTAGGTGAATTATCTTCCCTCTGCTTTGTCACAACATTCATCATCCATTTAGTCTTTCTGTGCCAGTCTTCTCTCTCCTCTCTTTCTCTGGGTATTTCTAGTCAGCTTTAATGTTAATGGAAGGGGAGACCTTATCAAATTTACCGTCTTTCACCTGAAGTTTCATCTGCTGAAGACCCGGATAACAACAGTCGTTCTGCGCTTTAGCTTTTAAGATGCAGTGCTAAGCCAGGAGATGTTTCAAAATCGGCGAGGGGAAAAAAGCGAATTTGTAGAGATAAGATCGGGAAAAATAGCCGTGAGTCATTGTTGCAGTGGACGGGATCGTATACTCGTGTAACAACAGGCGGATGAAGATGACTATTGGAATGTTATCTTTCGCGATTCCCAGCTTTTTGTTGTTGTTGTTGTTTGTTTGTTTGTTTGTTTTTAATATAGAATGATTGAAAAGTAACTCACCATTCGAAAATATAAATTCTTTTATTTTTTGTAATTTTTGTGTTTGATCTTCAGCGAATTAGAATTTAATGTGTATTTTGTCTTTTCAGGGTGATTTTCTTTGTTTCCCCTCATCGTTTATTTCATGGATGAAAATTAGTTTAAACCATCTTCCCCGGGCATTTTTTAAAGTTTGCTCCAGATTTATACACGTAAACACGACTCCACGGATAATGTAGAATAGGTACATGTAGTCGTTTGGCTCTGATATTGAAAATAGGAACGTTGATTGCCCAGTAATATCTTTGTTGTAGTATCTGTTTGAGGTTTTCAAGGTGTAAAATTGTAAAATGTTTGAGATAAAGAAAGGCAAAAATACATGTCGTTGCAGAGTAACAAAGGGGAAGAGTATTATATTATTAATATTCTCTAACGCCGGTGTCTGTGATGCCCATGTCTGTACCCATCTACCTTAACACAATCTCTCTCTTTTTTTTTCTCTCTCTCTCTCTCTCTTTTTTTTTTTTTTTCAAGTTTCCTTCTTTCTCCCCCTACTCAAATATCACTTTTTACAATATTGAAAAAAAAAAAAACAACAACAAAAAACAGCCCAGTGCATCATGCAGTTCTCTTAATACCTACCTCCTTTTGCTATCTCTTAGTCGGATAAAAGATTACACACTGAATGAACCATTTCGACCCAGAAATGAGCCATTGTAAATGTATATATATAAAAAAAGTCCCTTTCTGCATTGCTATTTGAAACATGAGTTACCTACAATTCAACATACTGATGAGTCTTTTTTTTGGACATATTCTTCACATGTTTCAAATAACAGGAGTAAAAATGGCTTTTTCTTCCTATACAATGCTTGCACTATACTTCGTGTACTTAGAAAAGGCAAATGACTTAGCTAGCTGAAAATAAAAGGTTTGTTACGACAAGTTCGAAACAGAATGACGTTCTGTACAAGAGGTGAACATCAACACTTTCATTGCCAGCAAAAACCCGGTACGTCCATTTGCATAAATTATATAGGTAAAGAAATAGAAGCTGATGCCACGAGAGTTCGTTTTGAAAAAAATACCTTCATTATTTGAGGGTCGAGAGAGTCTCTTGTGAAACGTCTTATCATATTCGATCCAGTTTTTCAGCTGTAAGAACGAAAAGTTTAACAGCGATGAGAGTTCAGTCCCGATAGATACCTGATAGCCAGTGCGTTCCTCCCAGTGCTAGACCAGAGTGGTGAGCACCGGCCGAGCGGAGCGCAAGGTAAATGGTGTGTGAGTAACTTGGTAGAGCGGTGCACACGGGCGGCCAACTCATGCATTGGCTGCACAGATAAACACAGGAGCTTTGGCCTTCGGCCGGATACAGATACGGTCTCTGATACAGTGATACCTAACGACTCTGCTCTGACAAAACGCCCTTTAAATAAGAGTTTGTCAAAGTCCATTAGATGTGGCTCTGTGCCCCTTCCACCTGTATTATTGAAGGGCGAATGCAGGATTGGATACAACCTTCAAACGTACTCGGACCAAACGGCTTTTGTCTGAACATTTCTGTTTAGAGAAAAGCGAGAATTTAGCATTTAGTGAATGAAATGTTTTAGAGAGTGAAATGCATGTGATGCAGTAGGCAGTGATCCCTCTTTTCACGCGGTGGAAACTGACATTTGAATAGATGAGGAAAAAGTCAAAATTCTGATGAAATAGACGTCTTGTCGTTGTGCCTGAGACTTGTACACACAAGGTCCAAATAGTGAACCCCAGGCCTGGCTGCTAGAGAGACAAAGGTGAGAGAGAAATATGAGCCAACTCCACAGTTGATCAGACCGACAGATAAAATGATGACTCCTTCCGTTATCTTTGGTGAACCAGACTCTGAGGTAGTCTAAACATGTCATGGGGGGAGGATCCGACTTTCCTGTCTTTTCTTTGACCAAAAAAAATAGACAAGTACATCTTTGAAAGTAGTGACTCACAGAAACCCTCAAACACATTTAGAATTTTTGTTGTTGTTGTTGTTGTTGTGATTTAGAAGAAGTGAGAAAAGGGTGAGGGGAGGGCGGTACAGGCTACCATTGAGATCTACCAGTTGTCATCTCGTTTTCGTGATTCATCCCAGAAGTGTCGGAGGCTGATCTCTTCAAAAACTTGATCGTTGTATTTGTTGTATTGGAATGTATCTCCAAACAATACACCATACCAATCAGTAATAGAGCACTCGTCTCATGTCAGCATTTTCGAGAAAACTAAACTGTCCAGTTCTTTCTTTACTATAAGTACATATTTTTACAACCAC
>JBCAUA010721122.1:0-5000 GCA_038406235.1 Peronia verruculata | reverse complement strand
GTACTGATTTGTAGGTCAAGTACGATGTACGAAGAATGGTGTGAGTTTAACATTCTGAGTGAAATTTTGGCAAAGGGGCATCTGTTGTACTGTTTAAATTTCAAGTTGCTTGTGACTTACTGTGCTAGGAAAGTTCGTCCCCTTGTGCGTGCGTACATGTTAACGAATGAAACAGATGGCAGCCAGTGAAAATGTTTGCCAAGTGGCAATAGACGGATGGGATTTTCTTTCTTTCGTTCTATCTGTCTCTTTCTGTTTCTGTCTTTCCTTCCTTCTCTCTCTCTCTCTCTCACTCTCTCTCTCTCTCTCTCTCTTCTAAAGGATTTTCTTCGGAAATAAATAAATTACTCAGTAAATAATTTTAAAAAAAAAATAAACAAATAAAAGACGAAATCAAGCATAACAGAGAGTAGAAAAGAAAGAAAGAAAAAAAATATATATATGTCTGCAATAACTGAGGCATGTTAACTTTTACTGTACTGTGATACATGTATATGGCATGAAGTGACCTGACATTTAAATTTGAAATTCAAGATGAGGCTGAAAATGCACAGTACAGTTAAGCTGTGTAAGTAGATGTTAACAAAGGGCGGCGTGAGACAGTGCAAGAAAGGATTTCCGCTGTGCGCATTCAAACATAGATAGTCGTCACAAATCTGAAATACTTCCTCGGTTCCAGATCTACTGATCTTCCATCATTCTCCTGCTCTCCCGATCTTCCATCATTCTCCTGCTCTCCCGATCTTCCATCATTGCTGTGATTAAGAGAGAGATCCAAGCTTGTTTATCTCGGTAATGATAGAAAGAAACTCCTCCGTGGGGTATAGATGACAGATGAGTTGGAAGATGAGGCGGAATCACACCGAGGAGAATTATACTTTAGCTCTGGTGCAGAGAACAAATGCGATACAGGTGTCATGAAGTGATATTTCACACACAAAATAAATAAATAAATAAATAAATTGGGAGCAGATTACCGAGGCGTATGGATGTTACAACCAAACTTTTTGAAATCCAGTGTCATTATGTCCGTGAGCCATAGTTGTACAGGGACACTTAGTCGAATAGCTGTTGCTTCTTCCTCTCTCAATCTTCCCCTCCAGTATATCCTTACACATGGTGTTGTGTCGTTTGATGGTGACCAAAATAGTGTAATTTCCTATTTTTAATTGTTGTCATTAATGTAGGTTTGACTTTAAGCATAGTACAAACATCCTTGATGGTCTTTCTTTCTGTCCAACCAATCCCTCCCATACGTCTGAATGTTCACATTACGTCATATGTCTGGTGAGCAGGGCCTATTGCAGTCCAGGTATGTGCAGGTAAAGGGCAGTGTAGTTGTGCTGGTCTTTTTTTTTTTTTTTTCAGGGATATCAAATTTCCTACTTTAATAGGATTTCCTACTTTTTGGCTGTCAGCAATTTCTCTTTTGGCACCAAATTTGGTATTATTTTACCATTAACATATCTACATTTACGTGTTGCCAAAGTATGCCAGGAACTTTTCCTACTTTTCCTTGTAGAGAGATTGACATCCCTATAATTATTTTGTTTCCGACTTTGTCTCCCATTAAATATGACCCAAATAAAAGCTGGCACCAGTAAGACAAGCTTCACTGTATTCGTTAGATTTGAAGCCGCCAAAGCGTCTGTACATTTTGTATGGTGGTTAGATAATAAACAGTATCTCTTACCCGGGCATCAGACACTGCGAGGCTCCTGAGCATTTATATTTTTCCAGAAGAAACCTTGATGCCATTGTTATTTCTACTACTCCAGCATAAAATTGTGGTCAAACTTTCAATGAAAAGATGATATTCCAAGAGTTAGATCTAGATGATCATGAGTCACGGATTGCAGTTCTGATATCTTTCCAGGGGTACCTAAATGTTGACTGCCGTGGTCACAAGATTTTCTTTCATTCGTCTTTACTACGCTTTTCATGAGCTTTGAAGTAGTGATGGGGGGGGGGGGGGGGGGGGGAGGGGGGGGGGGTGGGGGTGCCGGTCGGTACTTTTCACTCTTATCTTGTCAATTTCAAAGCGCCATCCAAACTGATGAAGTTGATGTTGCCAAAGAAACCGTATGATTGTCGGCTATGTTACCACAGATATGAAAACATTAAATAAGTTATCACAATCTCGGTGATGGTGACGGCCCTCCAGGGGGCTAACTCTATTAGTTTCAGAAGTAACTGCTGGCGTACCTGTGTTTCAGTGATAATGTTTATTCATATTCAAGAAATGGTTGCTCTCTCTCAGACGTGGGTGGTATACTGTTATTACATAAACGAATTACATAGTATGTTTGTATTATCAAAGTTCCTCTAAATAATGCAAATTTTCTTTTTCGTCCTTTGGTAGTTCCAGGGTTAATGGTCATGAGTCACGTTGGTGAGCTTCTGATACTTTTCCAGAAGTTTCTATACTACACCTGACCCAAGACTGACGCGAGAGGTGTGAACGATAGAGACTGCGGCGAGGGCACCCGAAGGGGAATCGAGGGGTGGGAGGAGGGGAGGGGGGGGAGGATTGAAGGTGTGAAGCATAAGAAAATAAATCCCTGACAGGCGATAGATCATCATTTCCTGTTCCTGTCAGCTTCCCACCTCTCCGAGCGTCTGTTGGAAACATTATCATGTCGATGTGTCGAAGAAATGCAGAATGAAAACCGAACTTCATAATCTGGCCCCTTCTCAAATACATTAACCCTAGACAGTGTCGACGTTACAGGTTCAGCAGGGCCACTGATTTGCTCATTATACCTTGCACTGGGGATCCTTCTCGAAACAGCACGTTGTAATAACATGATACCAGAGACCTTATCAGGTCTCAGATGATACCCATTTTATGTCACAGAAGACGGTCAGGCAGACAGACGGACAGATAGTTAGACAGACAGATAGATAGACAGGCAGAGAGAAAGGTAGGTAGGTAGGTAGGTAGGTAGGTAGGTGGGTGGGTAGGTAGGTAGGTAGGTAGGTAGGTAGGTAGGTAGGTAGGTAGGTAGGTAGGTAGGTAGGTAGGTAGGTAGGTAGGTGTAGGTAGGTAGGTAGGTAGGTAGGTAGGTAGGTAGGTAGGTAGGTAGGTAGGTAGGTAGGTAGGTAGAGACTTTGATAGACAGATATATAAAAGAGAACTGCCCTTCCTTACAATTAACATTGTTATATCATCATAGAAATACTGCTATTTGGGCAATTTCTTTTAACACGTTTAGGGTTAAAAACAAGAAGATATGTCAGTTGACTTGGCCTTGGAGGAGGTGATGCTGCCACAGATTGATCTTGTAATGTCTTTACCATATGACGCCCACAGAAATAGAGATATAAAAGACAGTGTGAGGCGGGGATGAAGCAGAAAGACAGGAAGAAAGCTAAAAATAACACCTCAAGACATGACGGTATAGCGAAGGAAAGAAAACGATAGTGTCAGAACAGACCGAACCAAATATACGTAATATGCTCGAGCCTGAAAACCATTGTTTCACAAAAAGAAAACTACTACAAAATCGATCAACGAATTAATTAAAACAAAGATAAATCGCAATTTTAATTTCAAATCCTTCTTTTTATTAAGCTGTGGAAAAAAGAAATGTTTTTGAAGGTCAGATTGGTGCAATGAAGTGTCTTTTAACACTGTAGAAAAGAAAAATATTATTCCACTAAGTGGATGAATTAGAATAATTTAATTGGGATGAAGAATTTTTTTGTTTTGATGAAATAATGGCTCGTTTGAGGAAAGGGAACAAAATAAAGAATGAGGGGTGGGGTGGGGGGAGGGGAGAGAAAGATGGAAAAGTGAGGACAAATGTAACGTACTTTGACAGAGCGTCTCTTTGGCCATCTTTAAGTACGTACTCTCTACCTACTCAACTTGGAACTTCCCACAGTAGTACAAAACAGCGTATTATATCATCTCTTCATTCTTTACGATACCCGCATTTTGATCACTGTGTCATCGGTGCAAGACAGATTTCGAAACAAAATTACAGTTGTATTCTCGAAACTTTCCTTTTTTTTTTTTTTTTGTAGAAGGCGTTTTGTCAGACAGGGTGACTTGACCAGACCAGAGTCAGGGCTTCCCATATGTAAGCCAAACGGGTTGTTTCAGGGGTCAAAACGTGTATGGTAGATGAGAGTGTCACGTCACCGACCTCGCCTACATCCATCCGGTCCGCCCCGTTGTTATTTCCTTGTGATTTCCGTAGACATGTCTTCTTGTCTGTCTGATTTCCTATGTCCGCCTGATTGATTTTCACGATCTATGAACATGGTGGAAACAAATAAGCAATCGTTATGTCAGCTGTCTGTGTAGTAAATAGTTTTGTCCTTGTATTATACACAGTGTCTGACATTATATACAGGGATATCCAACTTCCAACTTGAGTTGGGGAAAACCGTCTCTTTGGTCGGCACCTTTTATTTTTTTTATTTGTTGAATATCAACTTTTCAGTTTTTGTGAATTGGTCGACTAACCGCCATCCCCTTGCCATTCAGCAAACCGACAGCTGTTTACGACATCACAATGTATTTCTCAAGCAAGGAAACTGATAGGCACTTTATAGATACATTTATTTCTATATTTTAGATTCGCTGTAAGAGCTGCTGTATGTCTGACAAGATAAAAAAATAAATAAATGGTGAACATTTTTGCCACTCTTCCGTGAAACGAATTTGACATTCCTGTTTATATAATTAAAAAGTTTCCGTATCTGAGGAGGTGTACCTGATCGTGATGCCGTCAATCTGCGTTTCTGCCTTCCATTACTTACGATTATGACTATCATTATTATTCTATCCACCCGCGGGAGCCCGGGGTTTATAAAACAGGTTCCCACCTTCAGGCGGCGTAAGCCCGCCATCGGTGGGATGTCTCTCATGGAGTGCCATCCTCGACATTCCAGGGGAGACATCTCTTTTCTCTTTCTCTCTCTCTCTCTCTCTCTCTCTGTCCTTGCTCCTGTCTTCTGTCCCGCTCTCTTTCCTCTCTTCTTCTTGACGT
>JBCAUA010721011.1:0-15225 GCA_038406235.1 Peronia verruculata | reverse complement strand
CGCGAAGGAGTACTACATCGGCATCGTGCTCGACCGCGAGCTCAGCCTGCCGGTGATGATGGCCTCGAGCGAGGGCGGCATGGACATCGAGGAGGTCGCCGAGAAGACAACGCGCCCCTTCTGGTTCCAGCTCTACGCCATGCGCGATCAGGACTTTTCGAACCGTTTGATCCAACGTGCCCAGGAATGTCGCTGCTCGGCGCTGGTGGTGACACTGGATCTACCGGTCATTGGCCAGCAGCATCGAAATCTGAAAAACAATATGGCACTGCCCTCGTCGTGGACACTGACCACCCTATGGCAGCTTGTCTCGAAAGTGTCTTGGGGACTTGGTATGTTGCCTGCGCGTCGTCGGCGCTTTGGCAACATTGTGGGCCATGTCAGAGACGTGAATGACAATGCAAGTCTGAGGGCATGGATCGGCAGTCAGTTCGATGCATCACTAAGCTGGGAAAAACTGCGGCATCTGCGTCAAATTTGGAAGAATCCGCTGATTCTCAAGGGAATCATGGATGTTACGGACGCGCGTAAGGCCCTGGAAATCGGTGCCGATGCGATCGTTGTATCCAATCATGGCGGCCGTCAGCTCGATGGGGCGCTGAGTACCATCCGGGCTTTGCCGGCAATCCTCGATGCGATCGGCAACAAGCTTGAGGTGCACGTCGACAGCGGCATTCGTTCAGGTCAGGATGTTTTGAGAGCGCTGGCGCTGGGCGCACAAGCCGCCCATGTTGGACGCGCCTTCGTCTATGGCCTGGGTGCATTCGGCGAGGCCGGTGTCAGCAAGTCGCTTGAAATCCTGCACCGGGAACTGGATCTGTCTATGGCCTTGTGTGGCGTCACCTCCACGGGAGAACTGTCTCTGGATAATCTCTGGCTGCCAGAGGGTTTCCCAGGCTACCGATGAAGAATGCAGGCAGCACGCCAATGGCGCACGCAACGGGGCAACCGGTGATGAACACATTTCAGGCAATTTACAATGAGTAGGATATTCCGGGTTGCAGGTGAACGGTTTTCACGACAATCCGCCAAGGACGAGGCTAGTGCTCTGGAAACCCTTAATTTTTGGGTACAGCGCACCGCCTCGCGTCCGCTGCGTTGTTGCTTTTTCTCAACATATTCCCGATATGCCTCGAAAAAGCGCCGTGCGGCGAACACGACTCGGCACACTGTATCCAAAAATTAAAGGTTGCCAGAGCACTAGCTGATGGAAGATCTACTCAGGCGTTCCCTGCAAACGATCAGGACACTCAAGGCAAACTGCCAAAGGGTGACAGAACCAATTGCGATCCTGGGTATGTCTTGCCGTTTTCCGGGAGGCTGCACAACGCCGGAGGCATTCTGGGAATTGCTGTGCAACAAGGGTGATGGTATTCGTGACGTGCCACCCGAGCGTTGGGACATCGACGAGTTTCATGACCCCAAGCCTGGCACACCCGGAAAAATGTATATTCGCCAGGCCAACTTTCTTCAGGAGGATGTCAGCAAGTTCGATGCGCGGTTCTTCAGAATTTCGCCGCTGGAGGCCATGGAAATGGATCCTCAACAGCGGATTCTGTTGGAATTGGGCTGGGAAGCACTGGAGCGGGCAGGTCAGAATATCGAGGGGTTGAAAGGCTCTCGGACCGGCGTCTTCATCGGTATCATCGGCTCGGACTACTCGAGGCTGCCGCGTGATCCGAGCAAGGTCAATCCTTACCGCGGTACAGGCTCGATCCCTAGTATCGCCTCTGGCAGGATCGCCCATGTCCTCGGTCTTCATGGGCCTGCCTTATCGGTGGATACGACCTGCTCGTCTTCACTGGTCAGTCTGCAGCTTGCCTGCGACAGTCTGCACCGGAATAAGTGCCGGATGGCGCTTGCAGGCGGGGTCAACATGATGCTCTCGCCCAATCCCATGATATCGCTGTGCATGATGAATGCACTGTCGACCGATGGCCGCTGCCGGCCATTCGACGGCGACGGCCAGGGCTACGGGCGGGCAGAAGGTGCCGGGCTTGTGGTACTAAAGAGGCTTTCACTGGCGATAGAAGATAATGATCCGGTGTTGGCGGTCATTCGCAGTACCGCTGTCAATCAGGATGGCCCGAGCAGCGGCCTGACCGTGCCCAACGGAAATGCCCAGCGAGAACTCATTCGTGAGGCCCTTGCCGATGCCGACCTGAAGGGAGAAGATATCAGCTATCTCGAATCCCACGGCACGGGTACGGCACTGGGTGACCCGATCGAAATCAAGGCGGTCAGGCAGGTACTGGGAGAGAATCGCACCGATGACAACCCGCTGCTGATCGGAAGTGTCAAGGGCAATGTCGGACATCTCGAGGGCGCCGCCGGCATTTGCGGCCTGATAAAAGTCGTTCTATGTCTGCAGAACCGACAAATCCCAGCCAATATTAACCTTACGTCACTCAATCCGCGTGTACCACTGCAACAGATACCGGCCCGAATTCCTGCCAATCTAACAGACTGGACCCCAAGTAATAATCGACCGCGTCTGGCCGGTATCAGCTCATTCGGATTCAGTGGCACCAATGCGCATGCTATTTTGGCCGAAGCTCCCAAATGCCCACAAGCTGCTCTTGTAGCTGAATCGTCCAGGCCGCTGACGGTGCTGAAGATCAGCGCAAAGACCGAATGGGCATTGCAGCGGCTGCGACAGTCTTACGCTGCGCATCTCGCCAGCAACCCTGATCTCTCGATTGACGAGCTTTGCTACACCGCAAACGTCTGTCGCTCGGATTTCCCGCTGCGCGCTTGTTACATTGCCGGCGACATCGCCAGCATGCAACAGCAGCTCGAACAGCCCCTGCAACAGGATCGGAAAAATCTGGATGAAGGCGATTCTTCAACGGAAGTCATGAAAGGCAGCAAGATCGCGTTTCTGTTTAGTGACAAGGCCCTGAGTCATAGTCGCGACATCTACGATCACAGTGTGCAGTATCGTCGTTATTTTGATCAGTGCAATGAGTTGCTGACACCGCGTATTGGTGGTTCTCTTGAAGACACGGTATTCGCGATGGACGAGGCCGACCTTGCGCCGCTGGCGCGCAAGGCAGCCTTGTTTGCAAGCCAGTACGCCATGGCCATGTACTTGCGTTCGATCAATATCGAACCCTCCGCTGTCTGGGCACAGTCACAGGCAGGCACTTATGCAGCAGCCTGTGCCGCTGATATCCTGCTACTCGAAGACGCCGTATCTCTGATACTCGACCCGGAGCGAACCAGGCTCGAAAGCCTGCAAGCACCCCGGTGTCGTTTTCTTGCGCCAGATACAGGCCTGGCTTTGCAAAAATCACAGTTAATGAGCTCTGCATTCTGGCGTGCATTGAACCCGACTGGTGTGGAAGCTTCCGTAGTCGCGGCAAAGCTGCCCAGAGAGGATTACCGACTCCTGTTGTTGTTGGGTGAAGAGCCGAAAGCAGATAGCAACGATAGAGTGATGGGAATCCAAGGTGATCGGGAGGGCTTCATGCGAGGCCTTGGCGCACTTTATTCTGCCGGCGTCAATATCGACTGGTCAGCGCTGTATCAGGGACAGGCTCTGCCGCACAAGATTCTGCTACCCACCTATCCGTTCGAACGTCGGCGCTACTGGGGACCACTAAAGCCGACAGCAGCGGCGCCTGGCGAACAGCCCGGTCGGCAGGCTGGCGTCGAGGTAGATGTTGATTCGCTTCCAAATGGAGAAGCAAAGGAGAGGATAGATTCTGGTGGACAGATCCTATCTGAGCCAGACAGGCGGTTCGATCTGCAGGTCGGGACAGAGGACGCTGGTGCAGCCTTGCAGGGGCAGATCGTAGAATCCCCTATTCAGGGCGACTGCAGTGAGTTTGCGCTGACACTGAGTCTCGGCCGTCTGCCCGAAGCGCGGGATACCCATGGCATCCTGCACGTCGGCTACTATCAGGAAATTCTGAAACGAGCGATCAGGGATCGCTTCAGTGCTCACACCTATCGGGTCGGGCAGATACGGTTTCTGAGCGCGCTGATCCTGTCAGAGGAAGACGTGGATGTGCGGCTGGTGTTCGAGCCGATCGACAAGGAGTCGACAGCGTTTCGCTTTTTCTCTCAATCGGCACCTGCTGAGCCCTGGGAGAAACATGTCGAGGGTCGTCTGCTTGCAGTTCCGGCGCAGGCGCTCGACAGTGTTCCCGTCGACACGATAGACGCAGCACAGAAGCGCAGTATCGACCATTATCGCGGCGACGAATTCTATCGACGACTGTTGCAACGCGACATCCGTCTTGGTCCGGCAGTGCAATGGGTCGATGAAGTCTGGCGCACATCGGGCGAAGCGCTGGTCCGCTTCAAGAAACCGGCACAGACGAATCGCGATGGCGATCATGCCTTGGGTTTTCACCCCGGCGTGCTCGATGCCTGTGCTCAGCTCTTTCACGCAGCCTTGTTCGACGACGCCCCAGCCGACCGGAAGTTCATGGTGGTGGAATGGCAGGATTGCACCTATCACCGTCCGCCACAGGACGATCAGCTATGGTGTCATGTCCTTCTCGAACATACCGATGCTTCGCCAGGGGCCATCGTTGGTAGTTTCGAACTGTTCGATAAAACCGGTCGTCTGGTCGTCAGTGCTGTCCGCTGCGAAATGAAGGGCCTCAAGGGCTTCAATGTCCGGGAGTTGAAGAAAATCCGACAGGAAGTCAGGATGCAATCCAGCAACACGAGCACAGCGGTACTACAGCAGATAGAAGCGGCTTCAGGGGCGGATCGAGTCGTCCTGTTAGTGGCGTGGCTGCGCCAGGTCACTGCCGAAGTGCTCGGTATTCCTATCGACGATATCCGTCCCGGCGATACATTGATGGATCTTGGTATCGATTCGATGAGCGGCGTAATGCTGCAGGCGGCGATCGACCGTGATGTTGGAACAGCACCCGCTCTTGACGTAATTATCCAGGGGCCAGATCTGCATAAACTGGCCAGAGAAATTGTTGATAAGCTGCCTCGAGTGTCCACGTCTGCACTGGCAACTGCCGATCACACTGTGCCGACGGATTCGCCATCGGCTGAGTCAATCGCGCTACGGACAAACGGTGCGACAGAGGCAGTCTCTGGCAAGGCAAAAGCATCCCATCAGGCAGCGCAGCTTGCACTTACAATGCGCACAGACACGCTGGATACACCAAATAACATCGATGCGCAGATACCGCGTCCGGCCAGCATCAATGGTATTCAGAGCGATGCCGATCTCTGGTTCACACGCTCGACATCTGTGAATGGCGCCAAGGCAAGACTGTTCTGTCTACCCTACGGGGGTGGCGGTGCGTCGATTTATACCCAATGGGGCGCTCTGCTGGGAGATACGGTCGATGTCTGTCCCATCCAGCTACCTCACCGCGAAAACAGACTGAAGGAACAGCCTATCACCGACATCGGCACGATGGTGGATCAGCTTGCCCAACACCTCCAATCCAGACTGGACCTGCCCTTTGCATTTTATGGTCATAGCATGGGTGCTCTGATTGCGTATCGCTTGACCTGCCGCCTGTGGTGGAGTTCAAACCCTAAACCGTCTCACTTGTTTGTTGGCGGCTTCTCTTCACCGCTGATCTATCCCAATCCGCTGCTGGCTCGCACTCGGCAGAAGCTGTTATCGATTGGCCTGTCGGACATTCCCGACATTGCCACTGTCAGTACCATGCCAGAGCAACAGCTACGCTCGTTTGCAGAAGTGTTCACCGGATTCAAGCGCATACCTGACTCGGAACATGAGCTTCGCGAGCTGTTATTGCCAATTTTCGCTGGAGATCTGCAACTGGTCTCAAGCTTTGCTCCTCAAGCGGAGAAAGCACTCGGTGTTGCGATCACCGCATTCCACGGCAAGGACGACACCGAGGTGATGCCTCACGAAATGCAAGCATGGAAGAATCTAACCGATGGTCCTTTTGAGTTTCATGAGCTGACAGGCGACCATCTATTCCTGCAGCAGAATCAGTCACAGGCGCGCTTGCTTGATCTGATCGCTCGTCAGCTTGCCAGGATGGGTGTTGCCGGAGTCTCAACCCATGCCTGAATCCTGGCAATACCGGCTAGTGACGACTCGACGGGAAAATACTGACGGCAGGATGGCAGTGGCATGGTGAATTCTACGATCAACGACTTGGCCATTATCGGCATGAGCTGCCGATTTCCCGGCGCTGACACAAGCGATGCATTTTGGAAAAATCTGAAAGAGGGTGTCGAATCAATCGAATTCTTTTCCGACGAAGATCTACTCGATGCTGGCGTCGATCCCCTGCATCTGCAGGATCCGGACTATGTCAAGGCTCGACCCGTACTGGAGCATGTCGATTCATTCGACGCGGATTTTTTCGGATACAGCCCTCGTGAGGCGGAAACCATCGATCCACAGCAACGTCTGTTCCTGACCTGTGCATGGGAAGTGCTCGAAGCCGCCGGTTACCGTCCGGATGATACCGGTTGTCATGTCGGTGTCTTTGGCGGCTCCGGTCCGAATTCGTATCTACTGGACACCTATCGTCCCGAAGGTCGATTCATCGATTCAACCGAGAGTTATTTCCGCCTGATGCTCGGCGCTGAAAAAGACTACCTGACCACGAGAGTGTCCTACAAACTGAATCTGACAGGCCCCAGCCTTAACGTACAAACCGCCTGCTCGACTTCACTGGTCGCGCTGCACCTGGCGGGCTCGGCTCTGGGGAATGGAGAATGAGACATGGCCATTGCGGGCGGTGTCACGATCCGCATGCCACAGCGTGCCGGCTATTTTTTCCGACGTGGTCTGCCGCTCTCTCCCGATGGGCATTGTCGTGCATTCGACGCTGAGTCTAATGGCACCTTGTTCGGTAGCGGTATCGGTATGGTGCTGCTCAAGAGGCTCGACGATGCCGTTGCCGATCGCGACACGATTCATGCGATTGTCAAGGCCTCGGCCATCAACAATGACGGAGCGGTCAAAGCGGGTTTCACCGCTCCGAGTATCAAGCGTCAGGCCGACGTGATCGAACAGGCCCTGCACAGAGCGAATGTCGACAGGAGAACCATCGCTTACGTCGAGGCGCATGGTACCGGTACAGCACTCGGAGACCCGATCGAGGTCGGTGCATTGAACAGAGTGTTTGGAAGAAGGGGCTTCCAGAGACACAGTTGCGCCATGGGAACGGTAAAAACCAACATTGGCCATGTGGCTGCCGCCGCCGGCATGGCCGGTCTGATCAAGACCGTACTTGCGATGCAACATGAAATGTTGCCACCCAGTCTGCATTTCAAAGAACCCAATCCAGAGATCGATTTCGAGAGTGGTCCGTTTTTTGTCAATTCCGAGCTGATTCCATGGCAGGCGCATGGCGACAGCCCACTGCGGGCCGGTGTGAGTTCCTTCGGGTTCGGTGGCACGAATTCGCACGTCATCCTGCAACAGGCTGTCGGACAATCGCGATGAACCCTGGATGATCGATGCAGCAACGCCAATACCCGTTCACGACAAGATCAGAAATAGCGCAAAGAGCCCAGAGACGATGTTGAATCCCTATCATGAGATGCTGAGTATCCTGCAGTATCACAGACTATCCAGTTTTACCGAGGCTTGTATCGACCTGGGAGTGTTTGACTGTCTTGCTGATGAAGCTCAGTCGGTCGATGCGCTTTCCAGTCAGACGGGGACAGATCGACGCGCCCTGCGCAGATGTCTGCGTGCCCTTGCTCACTTCGGGCTTGTCGCCCATTCAGGCACGGATGGTTTCGAGCTGACAGATATTTCGCGCCCGCTGATTGCCGATTCGCCCTATTCGATACGACCCTGGCACAGACTGCATCGAGCGCTAAAGCCTGAAGCGCCAGACGCGAACCGCCATCTGATTGAAATGCTCAAGACCGGCAAGAGCATTTTTCAAATTAAGCACGGCTGCTTGTTCTACGAATATCTTAACGAACAGCAGGAGTTGGCAGAGGTGTTCGACAAGGCAATGGAGTCTGCATCTGCCGTGGAAATCGCCGACATTCTGGCCAGTTTCGATTTTTCATCGTGTGCACATCTTACAGAAATAGCTGGAGGCAATGGTGCCCTGATTACCGGTGTTCTGAAGAAACACGAGGGCTTGACAGGTCAGTTGTTTGATCGTCCCCATGTCGTTGAACGCGTTACGCCGATGCCCAGACTGACGCTCTTCGGCGTCGATATGCATGCAGAACTCCCCGACATTCCAGGTGATGCAATGATGAAGCGGATCATGCATTCCTATTCGGACGAAGTCGTGTCAAATGTCTTGCGCAATGTGCACAGGCAGATGCAGACGGGCAGGATGCTCTACATATTTGAATTGATTGACGATCCAACGACAACCAACAAGTATATCGGCACCAAGCACCTGCAGATGTTGAATGTCCATGGCGCACCAGGCGAAAGCGGAGGACCCGGCGAGCGCACAGAGGCTGAATTCGAAGTTGTACTGAATAATTCGGGATTCGATCTGGTCGGTACCCAGAACCTTCAATCAATCGATGTTGTCATGGCGCGCTGCCGATGATCAGGCTGCATCAGAATGAGAACCCTCTAGGCCCAACACCCTTGGCAAAACAGGCGATTGCACGAGAGTTGGATCGTCTGTCGATCTATCCCCTGCCCAATGGCGAGCCATTGACGAGAGCGCTCAGTACGCACCATGCCATTGACCCCGAGCGAATCATCCTGAGTGAAGGCAGTGGATCCATCAGCATACTGCTGGCAATCGCCGAACACTGCGCAGCAGATGGTGGGAAAATCGTATTCTCTGAAAACGGCTATGTGGATTTTCTGTTCGGACACATGAAACGATGTGGCCGCTTGACTATGCCTTTCGATACGGTGCCAAAAATCAACAACCGGCACGATCTACCGGCACTCGCCGAGCGAGCGCAGCACCCGGATACGAAAGCCCTGATCGTGGAAAACCCAGACAACCCCACCGGCTCATGGATCGATTGCGACCGGTTTGCCGAGTTCCTGGGCAATGTGCCTGAACATGTTATCGTGGTGATGGACGGTGCTTATGCTGAATACGCGCAAGCCAGTGTCGGAGAACGCTACCCTGACCCCGCAGAGCTGCAGGAACGCTACCACAATCTCATCGGAACGCGCACCTTCTCAAAGGCGTACGGACTGGCCGGCCTGCGTGTGGGCTATGCCTTCGCAGTGCCGCGACTGGCAACGGTGCTCAACGGTAAGCGTGCCAAGCTGAGCGTTTCCTTAACGGCCATCGCCGCAGCCTGCGCCGCGCTGCAAGACAGCGGGCATTTGCAACGAACCCTGGCTGCCAATCTAAAGCAGTTGGACGTACTGCAAACCTGTCTCGATCGACTGGGTATCGAACACATGCCATCCATCGCCAATTTTGTGATGTTTACACTACCCAAAACCGACGCCACTGAGTTCTCTCAAAGGCTTGCCGCCCGCGGAATTCTTGTTGCGAATCTGGCCGCCTACGGGTTGAAATCGAGAGTTCGAGTCAGTACGGGAACGTCTGCGCAGACAAGCCGGTTTACAAGCGCACTTGAGGAAGTACTGGCGGATACGGCATGCGTGCAATCTTAAGCGATTGGACTGCGCGCAGTGCCATGCCGGAATCTGGAGAAAAGTGAGGTTGACACATGCACAAGAGCGTGCCTGCTAACCCGACAGCCTGGGTCTTTCCGGGACAGGGCTCACAGACCAAAGGCATGGGTGATGAACTGTTCAAGCGCTATCCTGATATTAGCAATAAAGCCGACGAGATCCTGGGGTATTCGGTTGAGCGACTCTGCCTGGATGGCCCAGTTAAGCAACTCAACCAGACACAGTATACGCAGCCGCTCCTGTTTACCGTCTGTGTCTTGCATTACCAGGAGTACCTGCAACGGTTCGAACGACCGGATTTTGTCGCAGGTCATAGTCTTGGAGAATACGCTGCTTTGTTTTCCGCCGGCGTTATTGATTTTGAAACCGGATTGCAACTGGTGCAGCAGCGAGGACGCTTGATGAGTCAGGCGGCAGAGGGCGGTATGGCTGCCGTGATCAATCTGCCAATTGACCAACTGAGGGAAAGGCTGGACGAGAATGGCCTGGTCAATGTCGATATTGCCAATTACAACACGCCAACGCAGATCGTCATATCGGGAACCAGACCCGATATACGCCGTGCCTCCGAGATTCTTGGCAAGCTGAACAATACACGCGTTGTACCGCTGCCTGTGAGTGGCGCATTCCATTCGCGACTGATGAAACCAGCCCGGGAAGATTTCACCAAGCTGTTGAGCCAGTGCAAACTGTCCGCTCCGAACATTCCGGTTCTCTCGAACGTGACAGCTCGCCCGCACGAGCATGCCAAGATCGCGGCAAACCTATCCAGACAGATGACCCATCAGGTCAATTGGGTAGACTGTATCCGCCTACTCATGGGGTATGGGGTGAGCGACTTCGTGGAGATCGGTCCTGGCAAGGTTCTAAGCAAGATGATAGCCGGTATCCGCGAGCAGGCGACACCGCTCTCAATTAGCGAAGACTCAGCACCGCAACCCACTGCGAGCCGTATTCGTGGTGAATCGGCTACGTCCTGTCTGCTGGGCAGTCAGTCGTTTCGCGATGACCATCAGGTCGACCATGCCTATGTCGTCGGGTCGATCGCTGGTGGCATCACATCCGAGGCGATGGTCGCCAGGGCGGCCAGTGAGCGAATACTGGCCTATTTCGGTGCGAGTGACCTGCCATTCGACGTAGTCGAGCAAGCGGTGAGGAATCTGACTGCTCGGATAGGTGACACTCATGTGTTTGGAGTCAGTCTGGCACATCAGCCCGAGAACCCACAGTTCGAAAGCAGACTGATCGAACTTTATCTACACAATCGTGTGACAAGAATCGAGGCCATACGCTTCACGCGCGTCACGACGGCTCTGGTCTGGTTCCGAGCAAAAGGCCTGCAGCAGGGACCCGATGGAAACATCCGTGCCAGCAACAAGGTCATGGCCAGAGTGACACGACTGGATCAGGCAAGGGCGTTCATGAATCCGGCCCCGGACCACATCGTCGATAAATTGCTCGAGCAGGGCAAGATTACGCCCGACCAGGCATTCTGGTCTAGATCGATGCCGATGGTCGATGATTTATGTATCGATACCCATGGTGATGGTCTCGGTGGTGCGTACAGCCTGTACCACCTGCTTCCGGCAATCCGAGAG
The DNA here is from genome assembly GCA_038406235.1 of Peronia verruculata. NCBI lineage: Eukaryota > Metazoa > Mollusca > Gastropoda > Systellommatophora > Onchidiidae > Peronia > Peronia verruculata. Next base: position 4,062 of record JBCAUA010721011.1, on the reverse strand, counting down.
TTCCGTGATCGCAGCTCGGCTCGGAAGACACCTGCTCGATGGGTTCGTATTGGAGTCGCCGGCGGCATGGGCACACCGCAGGCACTGGCTACTGCGTTTATGCTCGGTGCCGATTTTGTCACCACGCTTTCGATCAATCAGGCAAGCGTCGAGGCAGGGCTGAGTACAGATATTAAGGAACGGCTTGCCGGCCTTGCTGACGGTGATATCGGGATTGCGCCTGTAGAGCACCTGTTCGAGCATGGGGCAGTCGCACCAGCGGTGTCTCGGGGCTCGTTCTTCCCGGCACGTGCTGCCAGGTTGTACCGCCTGTATTGCCACTACCAATCACTTGAACAGATCGACCATGCCATACTGAGAGAGCTGGAAAAAAACTATTTTCAGGCGCAGATCAGTGATGTGCTCAAAGATATCGAATCTGGAGAATCATCCAGGCCATCACCGCAGGCGCAGAGCTTGCTAGCCAGCCCCCGCTACAGAATGCTTCAGGTATTCAAGTGGTATTTCAGGAAGGCAACGATCTGGGCACGCATCGGCAGCAAAGAGCATCAGACCAACCACGCTCTGTATTGTGGCGATTCAATGGTCGGATTCAATCATTGGGCTCGTGGAACAGAAATGCAACACTGGAAATATCGGCATGTGGACAACATAGCGAAAGAATTGATTGATGATGCAAGCAGGTTCATCGATCAAGGACGCATACGATCGATGCCCGTGTCATGATCATTGAACTTCTCATTGCCGGACTCATCAGCAATTCTGGATATCTACTCACTAATGGGGACAGAAAACCACCGGGAAAGCGTAAAAAACGAAAAATTCGCAAATCCACACCTGGTCAGGGTCGCAGGAAGCGCGCCGCTCTCGACCAGAGTTCGATCAAACCGATTAGAGTGCTTCAGGATGTCAAGACTGCCTTGATGTCGACAGACAGTCAGGAATTGCAGGCAGCCATCGATCCCAAACTCCGGAACACCATCAAGGCAAGGCGTCAAAAAGAAAAATTGGAAATGCGTCTGTCCCTTGGTGCGCTTGCGGTGACGCTATCTGCAGCGTATTTCCCTGTCATGACCGTCTTTGGTGTGGGCGCTATTCTTTTTCTGTCAAGAGAGACTTTCCGTCTGATTTGGCGGGATTTCAAGCGCGGTCACTTTCTGAGTTTCTATCTTGTCAGTATGATTCTGACCCTTGGGATGATTGCCGGTGGGCATATCATTCTGGCAGCAACCAACAGTGTCATGTTCGGCTTCTTCGCCAGCCTTGCCAACCGGATGGAGGACAATGCCGATGGCAAGTTGGCCAGCATTTTCAATCAGCATCCCACCCGGGTCTGGGTCATGGAAGGCGACATGGAGATGCAGATACCATTCAGCGATTTAAAGGTCGGAGACCTGGTCAAGATCAGTGCCGGGGAAGTCATTGCTGTCGATGGTGTCGTAAAGCATGGCCTCGGTCAGGTCGATCAACACATACTGACCGGTGAAAGCCAAGCGGTGGAAAAGGAAGCCGGGGACAAGGTATTCGCTTCTACGTTGCTGCTCTCCGGCAGCCTGACGGTCGAGGTCAGCGTCTCCGGCCAGGGGACGGTAGCTGCCAAAATCGGACAGGTGCTGGACCAGACCAAGAGCTACAAGGACACGCTGATGCTGCGCGGACGTACCATTGGCGACCGATTCATACCGGTCAAGATTGGCCTTGCAGCCATGGTCTTTCCTTTCATGGGACTGAATGCATCGCTGGCCATCATGTGGGCCAATCTGGGACAAGGTGTCAGCATCACCGGGCCTCTGACACTCATGAGTTATCTGCAAGTGTTGTCACGTCGACAGATTCTAATCAAGGATGGCCGCGTCTTCGAGACACTGCAAAAAGTCGATACGATCGTTTTCGACAAGACCGGCACACTGACCGAAGAACAACCAACCGTTGCACGTTTGCACGTCTTCAACGCTTATTCGGAACGGGAGGTTCTGACATTCGCGGCCGCAGCAGAGCATCGCCAGCCGCATCCCATTGCCCAGGCCATTGTCGCAAAGGCAAACCAGGAACACATCGACTATCCGGTACTGGAAGAAGCCTGCTATGAGGTCGGTTATGGCATCAAGGTATTGATTGACGGCAAGGTGGTCAGGGTTGGCAGCAGACGATTTATTGAACGCGAGGACATCGTGGTTTCCGCTTCTGTCGATGAGGCAGTCAGCGAGGCGCAGTCTGCCAGTCATTCGCTCGTCTACGTTGGAATCAACGATGACCTGGCAGGCGTGCTGGAGCTGGAACCAACAATCCGGCCCGAAGCGTGGGATATCGTGTCGATGCTGAAAATGCGTGGTATCGATATCTGCATCATTTCTGGAGATCATGAAGCACCGACACGGATTCTTGCTGACAAACTGGGTGTGGATCACTATTTCTCCGAGGTATTGCCTGCAGACAAGGCTAAACTGGTTCAAGGACTGCGTGACGAGGGTCGATTCGTCTGTTTTGCCGGTGATGGTGTCAATGACACCATTGCACTCAAAACAGCACAGGTCTCGATCTCTCTAAAAGGTGCTTCGACAGCCGCAACCGACACCGCGCAAATCATATTCATGGATGGGACTCTTGAACGATTGGGTCAGTTGTTTGAACTCGCCGATGAGTTTGAATCGACCATGCGGCGCGCAATCACCATCGGGTTCACTCCCGGGGTCATAACCATTGGAGGGGTCCTGTTTTTTCATTTTGGTGTGCTTGCCAGCCTGAGTATTCTCTATCTCAATATGTGTCTCGGTATCAGCAACATCATCTGGCCGATCATCAAGCACCAGAGACCAGTCCAGACAAGGCTGCTCACCCACAAGGAGCCCGATCAGTCGAGTGAGCGTGAAGAGTGCGACACAGCCGAATCCGCCCACCGATCTTCGACTGACAACAGCGGTAGACAAGAGGACAAGTGACCATGAGGGCCTGCAGTCGCGCCACCAGTCTGAATGATTTCCAGTCGCTCCAGGATTTGGTCTTTTCGGACGACAGCCGCGCCAGGGCGCTGGCATTCACCCCCAGGCCTGATGATGTACTGATCTGCCCTTATGCCAAAAGTGGCACCACCTGGTTGCAACATATCACTCACGGCCTTCGCAGCCAGGGTGATCTGTCCTTCGATGAGATCAGTCTTGAAACTCCCTGGATCGAAGTTGCACACGATGTTGGCATCGATCTGGATGCACCGCAGCCATTCCATCCACGTATATTCAAGTCTCACTTTAACTGGTATGACATACCCAAAGGTGGGCGCTACATCTGTTCGATTCGTGATCCACTAGATGTTGCCATTTCCTACTACCGATACATGGAAGGATGGTTTATCGAACCCGGAACCATCGATCTGGACAGTTTCGCCAATGCATTCTGTCCGCATGAAGACCAACTGAATGGGTACTGGTTGCACCTGGTCTCATGGTGGAAACAGCGCCACGATGAGCGGGTGCTGTTGTTAAGCTATGAGAACATGATAGATAATTTGCCGGATACCGTTATCCGCATTGCCACATTTCTGCAACTGGATGTCGGGCAGGAAATTATCGATCGTGTGATAACACAGTCAACTCGCGAATTCATGCTTCGGCACAAGGCCAAATTCGATGAACGAGGCGTGCGCGCTCTTGCTCAGAGACGTGCTGGCCTGCCTTTTGACAGCGATGCATGCAAGGTTACTCAAGGATATGACAAGACTGTCTCTCGATACACCTTGTCGCCAGTGACTGTCAGTAAATTTAATGATCTGTGGAAAAAACTGGTGCGGCCGCACTGCAATCTCGCCAATTACGACGAATTGCGCATTGCGTTGGCATAGCTGTCTTTGGAGGAGACTCGAAGGCCTGCCTTGACAGGGCGCCCTTGCAGGCGCCTGCAAGGGCGCACATCGTCTCGCTGACTCGGCAATGTCAACTGGATAGAGAACTCGTTACTCAGCGGAGAATGGATCGCCGGGGTTATCCGGCACATCCAGTGCTCTGGCAACCCTTAATTTTGGGATACAGCGCACCGCCTCGCGTCCGCCGCGTTGTTGCTTTTTCTCAA
>JBCAUA010720900.1:0-15227 GCA_038406235.1 Peronia verruculata | reverse complement strand
TATATATATATTTATTTATTTATTTATTTATTTATTTATTTATTTATTTATTTATTTATTTTAAAAATTTCTAAAAAAATATTCTGTGACATATAAACAAAAGAAAAATAAATGCATTTTATCTTTTTCATAGGGTTATATTAGTCATGTGCAAAATTTCACATTATTCCATTCAATACTCTAGGAGCCTTAGGCATTTGAAAATAGCTAATTTTCAAAACACACAATCCAATATGGCGACAGTCATAGCAACCAAATGCAAAACACTGAGCTGGTTCTGTGAACCATTCTCAGTCTGCATGAAAGCAGGCCTAAAGAAAACCATTAGTCAAGATGATATGATGTGACTTTTTCCAGAACAGAACAGGTCATATTAGAAGTTATGGTAATTCACACCACAAGATATAGCAAGTCGTGAAAGTGAAACAGGACTACCAAAACTAAACTCGATATTCAAATGGAGTAGTTTCACAAATCATTCCCAGTCTCCATCAGTATAGGTCCCATCCAAGAGTGCTCCTAATGAAAAATATTTACCTTTTAACACCTGAAGGTAGGTCGGTTACACAGCTTGGCTGGACATTAAAAAAGAAACTGCCTTTGTGGGTGACTGGTTACCTTAAAGGTCTAGTCAAGTAATATGCCATTCAGATAGTGAGAGTGATAGGGAAAAATACTATATAAGTGAAATATCACCCAAATAAAACTTGCCTATAGAAAATCAACAATGCAAACAAAAAGTCAACAAATCTGAAAGAGTTTTTTTTTTTAACTTGCCAAAATCACTCCCTTTAATGCTTTTGAAGTTCAACTATCAAAAATGCAGTGGGGAGATTGTAAAAATGGCTATTTATCAATCTAATCAATGCAGTAAGATCGTAGTCAAGCTATAGTACCCCAGGATGACCTCCTCACTGTTGTAAAGAAGCGGAATCTGATATGGTACAGGCATGTTTCTCATACAGGAGGCCTTAAGACAATCCTGCAAGGCACAGTTAAAGGAGGCCGGAGACGGGGAAGACAGAGAAGAGGTGGGAAGATAATATCCAGGAATGGACAACATTAAGTATGGCAGAATCCCAGAAGGTGGCGAAAGACAGAGAAAGATGGAGGAAAGTGGTGAACACGTCTTCACAGGTGCTCCAACGACATCTATGGAAGTCAAGGGATGAGTGAAGAGAGTGAAGAATCAATGCACAAGTCATTCTTTGCACCGAGGACACATAAATGATCAACAGTAGAGTGATCACTTCAGGGATAAAGAGTCAACTCAAATCCATTGTCAGTTCTGGATCATCACTTGACAGTTTAAAGCAAGAAACCAATATCCTCACATTTTCATTATGTTTACATCTGACATGCCTAAACAAGGCCATGAGTGTATGTTAAGGCTATTTGCATTGCACATGAAAAATAAGCGCCTAGAGCCATTTATTGGGATTGGGCGCGATATAAATGCATTCTATTATTATTATTATTATTGTTATTATTAGTATGATATGACAGGTCACACTGTACATCATGAAATGTCATGCAACAGACCTGACAAGGTCAAGTCACATTTTCATAATATTTACATCTGAGCTGTCTCCACATGGCCATGGTAACTGTTAGACTGATATGCCACAACAAGGCATTTACTCAGCATGTGATGAATAACAGCATGATGACAGGTCACAGAAAGCCATGTGACATGCTGTTATAAGTCACATGAGAGAGTAAGCGAGTCAGGCTAGTCACTTTGAAGTTGTCCTACACAATATCATACAGTTATTACTATTCCATGTCAGTTGACTCTGCTGTTATTACTATATGGAAATCACAAGTACGTATGTAAAATTCAAAAAGTTGTACACATAGTGCAACATTGTGCACATAGACCTGTCTGAAATAATTCAAAATCAACCAGTTAAATATCACATGGGCTATGATGTGGTCTGTCATGTGCCTGTGCTCTATCCAGTAATACAGAAAATTTGTTCTGGATAATTTTCGATAGCCCAAGCAATGAATGGGAAAGTTGATTTGCAAAATTCGTGAAGGAGGTATAAGGGGAATAATCCTTGATATTCATTCAGACCAAACTGTCAGTTACAGCCCTTTGAGTGACAAGTTGGCCATTGTGCTGCATTGTGAAGATGTTAATAAAGGCAGCATTAACTCAAAATCAAACTGATCTATGAATTATTTCGAGCTGAATAAGAACAAACATAGGAACCATTGATTGTTTTAAATACAGGGACAAAGATTTCTTACAAGATCTTATCTCTGGCTCACAAGGTACTCCATTCTTTCAACTGGCTTAGATGACAAAGATCTCTTTATCTTTCAATTTGATCACTGTATGGTCAAATAATTGGATCTTCAAAAAGTTTGGATAGCTCTGATTTGATGATTCTGTCCAGTGTGTTTCAGCATACAAAAGTAAGAGAAAACTATAACACACTGGCCATGTGTATTGTAAGATAGACACAAACTTCTCAGAGGCAGAAAAAATAAAGACAGACTTCCAAGCTAATACATCAAGAATATAACCAACAACATAGATAACGTATTCAAGAAGATATCAGTAAAAGTCAAGAGAGAGTCACATGGAGTCACAGAGTCGAGTTTTGAGAGCAGGGCCAGCAATGAAGTTGGGGACACATCAAGGACACATGAGATGACCATAGCATTGTCATATGTATGAAAGGATGAGGGACTTACCGAGGACCTGTGGTTTCCTCCTGGACATGTCTATTCAAGTGAAGTGTCTCTCGTATGATCTTTGCCACCTCCTCAGTTGTACGTGTCATGTGACAGGGCAGTTGATCCTCTGGCTGTTAAGAAAGAAAGATGAATGTTCTTCAGTTTTCACAATATTTCATCAGTAACCGTACTTCACTGTGGACAATAATGATCTTGATCTTAATATTTTTATCTTAAAAACTACAGTGTTCAATAAGAATAACGCATACGCAGCAAATAAATTTCTTTCTCTAGTAGGCTGATGAGATACGAAATAGCTGTACCATATTTCCATCAAATAAAAAAATCACATGTGAAACAGATATTTTTGTCAACTCTTATGAATTCTTAGAAGAACTTAAGGAACTGATAAATCCACTCAATCAGTATGTCTATACAACTTTGATAGAAATTTTTTAACAAAATTTTCATCAGAAGAAAAGAAGTCTACCTTTATCCACACTGCATCATTCATAAATGAGAAAGGAACTGGACAGGCATCTCCACCCATAGGTTGAGTTTTGCTGAAATCAACTGTGTGGCCATCTATTCTTGGAGGTGTCCCTGAAACAATTTTACAAAAATAATACATATAATATTAATGACCTACAGATATAGTACATTTATTTTTTTGGCACCAACTCTCTAGATACTCAGAACTACAACCAGTTCAAGTCTGAAGAGCCTTTCCCAACTCAGCCTGACCACTGTATATTGTTAAATAATAAAGTTGCGTTAAAAACATGGACAAGTGGCTTTAGCAACTGATAAATGAATTGTGTATTAAAATGAGAGAAAACAGAAGAACAGCAGAATGAACTTTCTTAAGTCATGGGTCATAACTTACAATTTCTGAATTTACTATACCGTTTTGATACACTGATTCCTGGATGAAATGAAACAATTCCATATGATTTGTATTAGCACAAGCAAGTGACTGAAACTGATGGAAATTTTTTTAACTGCTTTTCTCAAAATCTGATCAAGCATGGCAGCAAACTTTTCAACTTTTCCCTGACACAAAACTGGAACTACAATACGGGGTATATCTAAACTCTTAACTATTGCCAGTTATTTATATTTTTTCCATCAACGTAAGAGAAGCATCATTTCCTGTTTTTACTAAATCTGATATACCGTAGCAGCAGAGTTTCTAGCTTTCCCACAACTAAACTGCAAATCTGGACAGACTCATAACCATTGAAAGATATTCATATTTTTTCATATCCCAAAAAGGGAGGTATTATGGGCTTTGAAGCTCATTTTCTCAAAGTAGATTAAAGCGCAGATAGAGTTATGTTCCTTTCATTCTGTGACATAACATCATCATATTTCAATATAGCTTTAGGTAATGGGACATCCCTCATCCATAAACTTTGAAGAGGGGCAGCCTAGCCTTACCTGTTTTGAGCCTGCCCATGGTAAAGCCTGCTTTCTCTATGGTTTTGGCCAGGCCCACTGCCGGCTCATCCCCAATACGTCCAGCTGGCTGCACACTCAGGCCAATATTGATTGAACCCCTCAGAAATGTCCCAGCTGTGAGAACCACTGTCTTGGCAGATATCACTTCACCAGATTCTGGACCAAAAATATGCATAATATACAAATTATAGTATAAACTGTGATCTATTTATCTTTTTTTAACAAATTTTACATTCTGAAAAAGGGAAATTTGCAGTCTAAAGTTAGACAGATCATATTAAAAAGCTACAGATTTTAATTTGAAGTACTGAAATACTATTATTACTTCCAACAAACAATTCAAAAGATAAAAAATAAAATACAGAAAATAATTTTGTATAAGTTTCCACTTGCCAATATATTGAATTGTTAACAAATATAAATGAACAAAATTCAACAAAAAAAAATCATGTTTTGAGCAAACCAACATCTTATCAACAAAGTTACACTGGCTGACTATGTCAGGAAGTTATTGAGACAAGCAGGATTTTTTGTGTGTGTATCTTGTGTCTGTGTATATTAATGAATGAGGCTTCACTTGGCAATTTCCAAGTGACAGTATTACTGGACCAACATTGATTTGACAAATTCTGGTAGAAGCACCTACCTAGAACAACACCTGTGCATCCCATCACAGTGCCATGCCCTTCTGACAAAGGGACACCTGTTGTAACCAGATCTTCAACGGCTGCAGCTCGCACAGTTAAGTTTGGGGTCGCAAATACATCAGCCTGTAGGTGATGCTTGTAGAGTTCTCTGTCAATCTGAGCTCTGGGACCCTGATGAATTGACGACAATACATATGTTTCAATAGCTGGTGGTCATATCATTTATTGCACCAATCATCATCCATGATTCTTTTATCAATATATGATGAAGTAGGCTAACTTTATAAATGTCGATGTCTTGACAAGGGGAACTCAGGTGGTCCAGATATATTTTTGAACTAAGTACTATAAGCTCCTCTATCTTCAATAGCAAGATATTCTGATATTGTAATTCTGTTGTCCAGCAAGCAATGATGACAGTGGGTTGTTTATTTCGGGAAGAGGAGATAATGGGGTATCCCAGTGATGATAACAGAAAATTGTCAAAAAAAAAGGAAAATTTTTCATCAACTCAAAACATGTAAGAAAACAGCCCTCACCCCTCTCCAGCCCATATGCAAGCCTGTCTGATAAAAAAGAAAGCCTTATTTTGATATCAAACTATTTAAAAGAAGTTTCATTTAACCTATGAACAAGTGGTGGGGGGGGGGGGGGCATACTGGAAGGAAAGCAGGGTGGGTCGGGATGCCTACTGGTATCAAGGAGAAAAAGAGGAAGCTAACTGGCTGAAAGAAAAAAAGAAGATTTCCGCCAATTGGCGGAAAATTATCATCACTGGTATCCTTGTCAGAACTTTGGCATTTACAAGGGTAAAACAATATTAATGTCATCCTCTAGAATCAGATCTGAGTGAAGAACGCAAAACAAGCACCCGCAGTAAGATGGACATGGAAAATAACACAATGTGCTATGATGAAAAGGAGCGAGTGCCAGGAATTACTAGACATTAAATTGCCACAAACTTTCTTGAACTGTTACATACTTGAGGACACACAGCATGCAAACAAAAGTGTAAATGAAAAAAATCAGACTAACTGGAAAAATCTCAAAAATTATTCCTGTTTTTTTTTTTTTTTAAATATAATATGCTAGAATTTCATCTGCTGCTTCTCTTAATTTCACAATATTTCACCTGCAAGTTGATGCTGATCTGCACAAACTTAGTCAATTTTGATTTACTTTGTAGTTTCCACCGTTCCATATTCATCCCATCTCCATAATTCATATCTTTACACAGTTAGGTGAGCATTCAATGTTCCCCAATAAATGAACAGACAAGTGAGCATGGTAAGCTTACTGGTGTAAAACAAAAACAGTTGTATAGTTACAAACCATAATGACTTACCCAAACAGCTGGGCCTTTTCTTCTGTTCAACATTTTATACTGAATTCCTGATAAATCTGCAAACATAAAACCAGTATGACATCATACCCTTAGATAGACTAAAAATTTTTAGCAGTGCGTTTAACCAGAAATCAGGATGAATATAAATGAATAAGTTCCAGAACAATATGAAGGTTTTATAAGAGCTAGACATCTTACAGTTAATTTTCTAGGTATGGCGCAAAGCATAGCACTCTTTTCATCATTCTTAAGTTAAAAAAGCCATAGAGTTGCTCTCCCATTCAGGGCTGTTTTGGCACTGCCTTGATTATGAAAGCACAATAAATTACCTGTACTAGACTGTTCCACTTCCAATACAACAGTTCATTTGCGAAAGGTATAGTCCGTAGGGTATCTTTGTGGATATATGGACAATCTTAATACATGACCTACGATAGGAACTGGTCACCTTTTTCACAAAAGAATGACTGAATCTTTTAAGTAGATTTATATGTAAAAGCCTCTGTGGGATAAAACATAACTACACTCATACAGGTCTGATTTAAGTTCATATTATGCAAGGCACATTCTGCCTTTGTATTATTCTGTAAGATTTTATCTCAGGAAGTTCTTTTTACCTATAATCTTCCTTCAATTCTCTTTCGTCTAATATAATTTAGCATGACTTCCTTAACATGATACAGCTGAGCACCAAAAACTCACAGTTCCTCAGGGATTCAGAAATGTGTTCAAGATTTCCATAATTCGAGATTTCCATGATGGCCTTTTCTTCCAAGGAATAGAAGGACTGCTAAACATATAATATAGCCATGACAACACTGATATGGTCTGATCGTAGCAGTATTCTTGGAATTTACACCTCTCAGCTCATCTTCATGACATCATCCATTGTCTTTCGGACATCATGCTACCACCATGCCAAGTCACTGTGCATGCATCATATCATGTAACCTATGGTTGTTGCTTGCAATTCACAAAAGCATGTGAGATTTACTGATGTCCACCACACTGCTCAATTACCATATCACACCCTCCTGGTGATTCATCTTCAATGAGGCCCCAGTTTAGATCTACATTATACACTGCCTACCCAAACCAACACTCCACATACTTCTCTTTGATCACAATAGCCTGGTGCAAGCAAAGCCGGACAAAAATGGTCCTAATCAGACATTCTGCCTCTGAGATCCAGTAGATGATGATAAAATCGTTTGAGAAATGCATGTTGTGAGTTCAAGAAATTTGTGCTAAAAATACAAAAAAAAATAGTAATTTAATTATGTGTGACAATACCGCTTGACATTTCTGAGACTTCAAGATTCATATGTTTGAGTTTTCTGTGATCAGTTGTATACTGTTATCCAAAATCCCACTTCATAATATTTCATTGAGCAAATTCACATCAAAAAATAAATTTAGGAATATCAGCACAATATTATTAGCTCTAAGGAGCTTATTTTATGGGTTTAAATTGTACAGAAGAATTCATGCAAAGCTTTGTCCCAATTCAATTGTAACTTGTTATTAAAATCTCAACTATTTAGAGGCTACCAATTAAAAACACAAAACTGCACAGGAAACATGACAAGTAATAATTTCCACTTGACACGCTGATTCTGTGTATTTGTGTATTTGCTACTGATTTACTAAATATTTCACTATCTGTGTGACATAATTTCTGATGCCTCCCAGATATCAGCTTTATGAATTAATTCTAAGGGTGTGACTCTTACCACAAATTCTGCCACAAACACCACCAAGAGCATCCACTTCTTTCATGAGATGGCCTTTTCCTATCCCACCAAATGATGGATTACAAGACATTTCACCTGCAAGAATACATGCACAGTATGGTAATTGATTTCAATTACAACAAATGAGCTTCTGCATCTAGATTCATTGACAGAAATAAAACAAACCTGTGCTATCCCAAAAATCTTGTACATTTTCATCTTCATAGAGTGATTTTTTCTAGTTTTCCATACCTGCCCCCCCCAACCCCCCCCCCAGGAACTCAGGTGATTCATTAATAATACATATTTAAAATAGAATATTTAAGTGATGGAATATATTATGGCAATCAAATTAATGCACTGAAAAAAAATAAGTTTTACATCATACAACATAGTTCTTATTACCAGGCTATTTTACATTATTTATAACATACTTACTATGTTCTATAATCATTCACTACTTTAAGGCCTAAAAAAGCAGGATCATCTCAACCATAATTGCATGTCCAATCTGATGAGAAGAGTTTTGCAATTAGAAATTAGGAAATTTTGACCAGACAGCAGCATTTCCACCAAGTCTTCATCTGATTTCTAACTGCCAAGGGTTCCTCAATGAGTGTTACGTACACACAGGACAACCAAAATATATTCACCCTTATCCAAGAAAGTTGGGTATCAGGCTTCCCTACTCAAGAAGTGAGAAGACAGTTGACTCGCTAGCAAAATCACAGGTTCTAATCTTTCCCATCCCTGTTAGGATTCAAACTTGAAATGCTTATCACAGTGCCATTGAGAGGCATATGCCTAACCCCTCAATCACACTATCCCACATTTTAAAATTTTGCATGTCTATGCATTTGGACAAGTCAACTTGTCTGAAAATATGCCATTCAACCAAAATAATTTTTTCTAAAATGTAGAGTTGGAATAGGATAACTGATTGAACATACCTATTGTGCTCAACTTATGAGTGATGAGTAAGGTGTTCGCTCCCATTCTCGCAGAAGCACAGGCTGCTTCTGTTCCTGCATGCCCACCACCTACCACAACAACATCATATAATGAGATTGATGAGCTTCCCACCTGGGCATAGTATCTGTTGGCATATATACAAGAGAAAACAAAAGATTGAACATAAAAATTCATTTATAAATCACTCCAATTTTTTTTTTTTTTTTTAATAAAACTTTGATCAATCATAAGTTGTGATAGGCCTAAGTCTTCTAAAGTTGTTCTCACATGAGAATGTGTTGATTCAGATGAAAACTTATATTAGCTATGATATAAATCTACATTATTTTCATGTTACCAGTCTGTATGTTAATAATCACTCAATTTATTTCGTTTTACCCATTTTCTATACTGCCTTGTACTGGTGCAATTGTGTAACACGGACAGGACATTCAGGATATCTAGATCTAGATCTAGTTGGATCTGAGTCTGTTCTGGAATATAACAGAAATAGCATGTTGAAGAATTCTCACAATGGAAAGGATGCAACACCTTCACATATCCTACATACTAATGAAAAATAAATATGCTGTGATGCGGGCATCTGTAGCAGACGACGAAAAAAGCGCATGGATACTCACCTTATGAAACGATCGGAGTGGTCTTTCAACTTCCATCTTTGAGAATATTTGTGGAATCGAACTGCAGCGTAAACCGACCATGAGGAATTTATTTTGTGGCGTAACATTGTCTTTGATCACACCAGTTTGAAAAGTTTTCACAAATTTTCTACAAACGATGCTCTGACCCTGGCTAGACACAGAACGTCGTTTGCAAAAACGAAACAAGAAATTTGTTGGAGTAATCTCTCTTGAAAATAGTTGCCTTCGTCTTTAGCAGTATTCGGTTAATAGATCCACTTTAGAATGTTTCCATAGAGGTTTGCAATTTGGCAGAGGTACATGGTTAGTGTTCTCCTGATGTTTTAATATTCCAGATTCTGAAGCCCACCATAGACATGTTAATATGCTAATATGTCTATGGAGCCCACACAGCAAAATGGTGCCAAATTTTTATGCTTCAGCGCATTATTAAATATTGGAGGTGACTCAAGTAAGCAGCTTTTGAATTGCACTGCGATAATGTCGATCTATTACAAGAGAAGTATGCATTATGTGAGAAGTTCAGTAAGCTGTGGTCCTTGAAAAATGTCTTTATTTCAGCACAAAAATGCCAAAATTGCCCCCAATTATGCCGAAAGATACCACCTAAAAAAAAAAAAAATGTCAACAAAGGCTAAGAAATATGCGGTAAAAAATACGACTCGAAAAAAAGAAAAGAAAAATAGAAGTCCTTTAAAATAATTTTGGTGGACTTATATTTATAATAACTGTGTAGACTATTGCGTAGCAAACCAAAGAAAATAAGCATATGCACCAAGCTGGACTATTCAATTCTACGGTAACATTATAAGCTTATGTATGTGTGGCGTGTTAGCTCAGTGATTTGTGCTGCAACCTTTGGAAGCAGAGGTCGGTGGTTCGAATCGCAAAGGTTGCATGTTGTATCTTTAGGAAAGATGCCACACAATTTTCCTCAGCCCACCCACCTGGTGTATATCGGGGGGAGTAGGCTACAATGGCGCTGCACCGCGGCGCGCGTTCTGAAATGGCCAAGCCAATTTCCCCTCTTGGGGGTCAAGGGATGGTACTTTTATTTTATACTTTTACAATGTTGACCAAATATCTGCATTTCTCACATTCTTTTTATATTAAACCAAAAAAAAAAAAAAAGAGAGAGAGGGGGGGGGGGACAGCAGTTCCCCCCCCCTTTTTTTTTTTAAGCTTTGTGTGATGAATCATGCAATATTATGCATAAAAACAATTTTTGAAGATACTTGAGCACAAAATATATTATGCACGACCTCTTCCATTTTTTTTTTTTTTTTATCCCTACATGAGTTTTAACTTAGTAATATTAAGTGATATCTTGTCGATTCGTCTAACCCACCAAAGACCGAAGGTATTTGGGGAAACTCTGCCAGTATATGTCATTGTAATGACATCTGATGTAACAGTTATAGATGAGACCCTGTCTTTTCTATTTAACCTTATACAAAATAGTACAAAATGACTACCGGTATATCTACCGTCTGCTCATGGAGCTAACAACTCGCAGCAGTGAGGATGGGATAGACTCCCCGGTCCTGCATCCGGGGATGGAAGGACACGAATATAGAAACCTGCATTTTTTTTTTTTTTTAGTGACTCAACGGTCCCCTGGCTTCGTCTGGGTAGGGAAGCCCGACGTCGGGCCATTTCGGATAAGGGCGAATATATTCCGGAGGTCGCGCGTGTACGTTACGCACGTGAAAGAAACCTTGGCAGTTCAAATCGATGGCAGAGCAGGCTGAATGCCGCTGTGCGGACAAAATTTCCAAATTTCTACCCACAGTTCTCTCCAAAATCAGGCAGCTACTTAAAGCCGAGATTATCCTACCATCTCAGGATTGAAGAAAAACAACAACAAAAAGTCATGAAGGAGGACGCAGTGCTCTCTGTTGTTTGACATCTGTTCAGTGAGAAAACAGGCCGGGATCGACTCACTGGTTCTGCATTGGGGTGGGGGGGGGGGGGTGGGGTGGAAGGCTAAAAAGATAGAAACCTTCATTTTTTTCAGTGACTCAATGGTCCCGGCTTCCTGTGGGTAGGGAAGCCCGATGTCTAGCCTTTTCGGAAAAGGGCAAATACATTTCGGAGGTCCCGTGTAAACATTACGGTACGCACGTTGGGCAGTTAAAAAAATCGATGAAAGACTAGGCTGCGAAGCCGCTGTCCAGACAAAATTTCAAAATTTCTACCCACAAAAATTCCAGAATTCTCACCAAAGTCAGGCAGCTACTAAAAGCCGAGATAATCCTACTATCTCAGGATTGAAAGGCTTAAAAAAAAAAAAAAAACGAGTCATGAGAAACGGGTATTCATGATTACCACTCATTAGCAAATGGGCGGGACGGCAGGGTCTGATATAGAACTCGTCGTATCGTACAGAATGCATTATGTCACCATAGGCCAAGGAGCTATATGCACATGTGCTAATAACTTCATGCTCTGACCTACAGGCACCGGCATTTCCAGCAGCAAAAGGTGGTACCACTGCTCACACTTATAGCAAAGCCCTGGATCGTAACAACTAATCTACTTGACTATAACTTTGTCATCTCTCTAGGCCTATACAGAATGGATGCAAGAAACGCTTTGTGTTGGTCAGGTTTCGATGGATAATACAAATGTAATTACAAAAAAACATTCAGGTTAAAAATCCCCCCCCCCCCCCCTTTCCTCAAATTTCCATCTAAAACAAACAAAACAAAAACGCCGAAAAATGCCCGAAATGCAACAATAGTGAAAAGTGCGGTAATCGTGCGGTAAGCAGGAAAAATGCCACTACATAATCACAGAATAAGTTAATTTTGTCTGATGAGTCAATCTATATGTCATTATTATTATTTTAACAATAACGACTGATTTGATTTTATATTGTGCCGTTTTTTGCATCTGCATTCAAGGGCACGAGCAGGCATGCATAATCATTCAGTTTCTGGAAAAAGCTCTACATTTAGTCAGAAGTACAAAGAGAATTCTATAATCTGTATAGATCGTTGTCTTATGACGTGTCGCTTCAGCGTCCACCCCACATTCCATTGTTTACATTTCAAACACGGGAGTAAAACACTTATGACGTTTCGCTTCCGCCTCCGCCCACCAAAAATTCGCATCCAAACACGGAAGTAAACACGAACGTGGAAAGGATCTATAATATGTAGTTTGATCTATATCTTTGGCCACTAAGTGAATGAATGAATGAATGAATTAATTAATACATAATTAATTGATTGTGTATCTTTAGCACGTAATATATTTTGAATTTGAGTGAACTTGAGTGTTGCAAAGGGACTCAGTTTAAAATCCTCTCTAATGTAAGCATAAATACACACCATTAAAAAAACTTGACTGTGAGAGGAAAGAAAAAGAAAGACAGACAGAGATGCTTCCTGTCGAAATAAGGCAAGTTAACAACAAAAAAAGAAACAAACAAAAAATAAAAACACATATCGTGAAATGAAATTTGACTTCATGTGAATGGGAAAAGTTAACAAGGAGAGTGAATGCAAGAACGTCTTTATAAACCAATGGATTTTTACAACATCTCAACTCACAACATAAAAATGAAAAGTAACACCAAATTCCATTTCAATTTTTTATTCCATGTTTCATGAATATCAACCAAAACAGTATGCAAATCTATTGTCCCACAGTGATAATACACTTAAAAATCAACAAACATCTGGTATTTAAGAGAAATTGCTGTGACCAGTCCACACTACTTTCCTTTGGCCAGACACGAGAGATAATGAACAAGCATAGTAAAGAAGAAAAAAAAATCACTTTTGCGCCCTTTGCTCCAAACGTAAGTCCTGCTTTTTTGTGTTTGTTTGTTTAAATTGAGGTGCAAAGAAACTTTTCAAAAGTTTTATAAAATCTTTTAGTGACCATCTTTTTTATACTCTCATACTTATATGTAATACCATACTCTCTCTTATACTCCCATTTATACTCTCTATTATTTTTTGTTCAAATGACAAAAAGTAAAGTGATATTTTTCTCTACACCACTTGCCCAACACTTCTTGTGTCTGGCAAAGTGAAATAACAGAGCTGGTCACAACAATCTCTCATAAGCAGAATAAGATTGAAAAGTATTAAGAGTTAACTGGAAAACTATTTCATAAGAAAACATGTGAAACACCCAGGGAAACTGCTTGTGTAAAGTTTTGTAACTCTGAAAATAACCTGTTCCTTCTAGAACAACTGAGAATACTCAATGAGTCAAAATAAAAAGCACTACTTGAAGAAATAAGATAATTTTCATTGTCCTATGAAACCAATTTGAATGAAAAAAACAAAAACTGATAGGACACTTTTGATATAATATTTTTACTGGGCATTACAGGGATGTCAATCGGTCTACATGAAAAGGCAGGAAAAGTTCCTGGTATATTCTTCAGCAACACCTAAAACTGAAGTATGATAATGGTAGATAATACCGGATTTGGGGCCAAGAGAGAAATTACAGACAGCCAAAAAGTAGGAAATCCTACTATAGAGTAGGAAATTTGACATCCCTGGCACTATCAAAGACATGTCACATGCCCACAAAGAAACCATCTACATGTATATTTAATTTTTCTAAATGGGAAACTTGAAAATGTTGATGGTTCAGTCATAGACAAAAAAAAAAAAAAAGTCAAATTTTGAAAGACCATCATAAAGCATAGATTTTACTGTAATCTAATTGTGTATATCCTTCAAAGTAGGAGCTCTCTACTTCAACAGATTGGCCACAGCAAAACAATGCCTCATCCTTTTAAGAAAAACATCTATTCAAAATATATCACCTATGTTTGTAAAATGGCACTCCTCAATGTTCTGCACTTAGTCATACTGCTGAAAAAGAATCAAATGCTTAACTTCTTAACTTATTAACGATAACCATTAAAATACTGAAAAAGATGACAAATTCAATGTTACAACACAAACATGAAAAATCTTTGATGAGGTCAATGGGGAATTGTTGCACACAACAAGAGGCACTTCAAGCTTCCCGTACTTACTAAGAAAACATTGTCAAGATAAAGGCAGTAACTTAGCAGATTCTCAAAACAAGTCCACTGTCAAACACAAGCAGTGCCCAAGTGTAAAAAAGAAATCAAAACATGAAAAATCATCTCATCAATATTAATGCAATCGGTTTGATCCATAGTATGATGAGAGACACTGATAACAATACTTGATTATCACAATGAACTGTTGATCAACCTTTCCCACTCACAATGCAGTCACTTCTTCAAATTCGAAGAAAACAAAAACATTTTTAAATCAACAGACAAAATATACAACATCTCTCCATATCCTTAAATTAAGTTGAAGCATTTCATAACATTACAAGGTGACTACCAATTCATGCAAATTTCACAAGCGATGCACTTCTCACATGTACAGACTAACAAGGTCACATTTCATTTACATCACAGTGTGCAATTCTCTCCACTTTCAGTTTCAGTAAAATCTTTTATTCTCTAATACTGAGTCCAAAACCAGTTTGGAAATGCCCTCTCTACATTTAAGGGAGGGGAATACACCTAGAGGTGAAAATCTTTATTACTGGACCCAGGAGGTTCATATTACATGGAAATAACATAGATAATACAATTTGAAGAAAAATGATGTTAAAATGTGGTTTCGAGTGCGTTGCTATGGTTACGACGGCCATATTGGATTTTGTTTACACGGTTTTTAATTTAAAATAACTTTCTTAGTTATTGCTCAATTTCAACGAAACT
>JBCAUA010720790.1:0-15227 GCA_038406235.1 Peronia verruculata | reverse complement strand
CGCGGTTGTACTATAACTGATTACATGACTATACATATAACCTCTTGCGTGTGTACTACACAACATGATTCGTTACACTTGTCATTGATCATATCGTAATTATCGTAACAATATTGATCATAGTGTTCTTATTCCCAGGAATATTCCAACAAGCAGCTCCTTGCTCTCATCAACTCAGTGGATCATCTCGGCCGGAAATCTCGACAGAAGCTGATCAATATGGTAGAGGAGATGGACAGAGGGAGGAGATCATAGCACTCAGGGATAGACTGCATACTCAGAAAGCCACTGTATCTGTACACGCAGAGATAGGTGAGACGGCAGGAGATCTTAACACTCAGAGATGAGCTGTACACTGGCAAAGCCATTATACCTGTACATTCCAAGAGAGGTCAGATTTTGGACTGGTGTGCGTCACTGTGAATCTGGTGATTTCTGGTGGGGTACAGAGCACAGTCTGAGCATAGCACAGAAATATTTGATGAGGAATTGTGCCTGTTTTACAACTTTCCTGGCAATCTTGTGAGGTTCTTCAACCACTGAGACTTTGATACATTTATTCACTCATTCTGTTTTGAACAAAACTAGATCAATGCTGGCCATTTTGTGGTAAAAGGAAAAGTCCCAGTTTAGTTCAAAACTTTTGTTTTCTAGTGAAATATGTGGCCACACCCAGATCTCACAATTTGAAAATGTCACTTGGTGTCCAGTGGCTAATGTGTAAACTGTGATTTATTAAACTAGGGTGTCCCCCCAAAATATACATCTCGGAGCGTTTATGGAGAGGCAGGACCTGGAATGTGTTGCAGGCTCAGAGTTGATGCAGGATTTATCCAGGCTTGCACTGTGCAGTGAATTGACCATGTCATTTACTTCTGAACAAATTTCATTCTACAAGTCTTGGAGACATTCCCTTGATTTTTTGAAGGGATCAGTGAAACTTGAATTGTCACATCATCTTAGTCATGCCTAACCCTTATTCACTTAAGCCTCTTAGTCAGGGAGTACTGAGACTCATTAGGTTGTGATAAATGTTCAGGGGAGATAAGGAAGTGATTTGGCCAAATATCAAGAACAACTTGGGAAATATTGGTTGCAGGTGCTGCTTAAGTTAGTACTAAATAGCAGAACTATCAAGTTTCATGATTTGTTTTTCATACCTATCTTGATAATAAGGAACAAAATATTGTCCTTTGCATATTTTTTGTGCCACTAGATCTTTCTTATGTACTGGATGATAGGATCCAGCTATATACCCCTCATTGTCGTGAAATGTTTTTGTGAATGCCTTGTGGGAAAATACTTGGATTAATAAAAATTTAAATACATTTTGGAAGTCTTGAAATTAACATGAAGCTTAAACAGTTTTTTTTTTTTTTTTTCCCTCAAAGTAGATTTCACGTTATGCCTCACTGAGACATTGTTCTATATTGAGTTTCAGTGTCGAGTTGAAGGTAATTTCATTTTCATGTTTTGTACCAGGGAAATTGATCAAAGTTTTTGACTTTTTAGTATGATCTGGAGTCAGTTCATTTGATTGTAGAAAGAGTAAAAGTCAAATCAGTGACATCAAAATTAACATTATAAGCTTTACTCACAGTTTTGTCTTGTTTTTCATTACACCCACGATCAGTGCATTTCAGAATCAATGATTTTAGTATGTGGAGGACAAAAATTGAAAATTTTACAACATAGTTTGAATTGCTGTTTATCAGTATTGAGCAAACAATGCATTAATGGTTGAATTGGCATGACAGACATGATTTGTTCTGCCCAGAGGACAATTGCTATGTAATTGACTCAAACTGTGCATAAACTGTGTACTAAAAATGGAATTGTTGAACATAATAAATGTTCGCATTATCTTTGTTGGGCCCTGCTAATTTTTAATCTTTTTTTTTTTTTTTTTGAGGGATGAAAATCTTAAGTTTGAAGGTTAGGATGAGAGTTGATCAAAACTAGCTATAAACCAAAATAATATTTTTTTTGTTGGGTTTGTTACAGACAGACAAGTGGGAAAAAGTGGTGAGCATCACACCTGGCTGTGCTAATTTATGTAAGATTATTTCCTGGTTATAAGACTGTGTTGCCAGATTAATTTTTATATCAATAGCAGGAGAGGTTTGTGTATTATTATTTACACATAAATCTATTTCAGCTGTCATTTGCATCAATGACCACCTGGTTTTAGAATGACAAGCAAAATAGAAAATTTGGAATGGATTAGTTGTTAAATTTGATAGAAAACACAATGCATTCTTTAAATAATATTCTGCTCCTATGATATTTAAGGATTGAAGAGCTCTTAACTCAGTGACTTTTTGTCTGCCCATGACCTTGGGCACAAAGCATCACATCTATTTTTTTGTTTATTGGATTCTTTGCTTGTTTTGTTACCTGTATTTATTTTCTCATGTGGTGTCAGTGAATTTGGTTGGCAGTTATATCTTCCTCTGTCACACCTGTGTCCATTTGTGGGACATCCGTGTATACTTGTTGGACTCATTTTTATTATTTAGCAGCGCTTCATTTATTTCCAGTCTTGTATTACAACATTGTTAATGAAGATGGCAATTAATTATAGAGCTCTTGCCTGCCTGCCTGCCAAGAATTGGATCTTAAATTATTTAATCAGATCGTCCCTTGTGGGATATATAAGTATATTACATCACCATGAATATTTGTCACTGAAGAGAAATAATCATTCATTGTGTGATTCTCTCCATGGGGCAGATTCTGTGGCGGGAAATGTAGCTCGATAATCTAGAAAATGATGTTGATAGGCGAATTGCAAGAAAAAAAAAAGAAAAAGACTGACACTTCCAAACTTCAATTCATTCGAAGTTATGCTTGGCATATGTCCTAAAACAACACAAAATTACAAGTAAAACAGAGTTTATAATTATTACTTCCCATGATTGTGTGAACAGTCATCCAGCATTCGAACCATGCGTGTAAATATAATCCCATTTTTGACGAGATCTTATCAAGCCAATGGAAATAAGTGATCCATTTACACACACAGTTTCGTTTGACTATGGGCTATGGAAATTGAAATACTGAGATTTGTTGTTAGCATTGGGAAAAAGATGTTGGGACTAATTCCAGTGAGGGATTCAGTACGTGTATACTGTTCTTTTTTCTTGCTGAGGCACTCTGGGGGTTTCTTCTCTTTAATTCATGGTGTGAACTCTAGAATTATTTGGAATGGGGTCTTAGGGAGATAAATTGTAGCGACAAAAACTTTGTTTTCAAGTGAGAGATGAACGGGGCTCTTAGCGGTACTTGATGGAGTCTTAGGTGGAGGCAGCTACAATTAATTTTCCTTTGAGTCTCATGTTATAACACTGTAGTTTGGGGGAAAAAAATCCAGTAGACAGTGTGACAAGCAAGTAAATCTTAGTTTGACCAGATTGGGCCCTTGACAAAATTGACACCTGTTATGGTGACTGGAAAAGTTAAACAAAATGCATGTAGTAATGAAAAGTGGTGGTTATGAAATTGATATAACAGTGAAATAGTAGTGGTCTAGTCCAATTTATGCAGATGTAATTATCCTTTTATATGTTGGGAATTAAGGAAATCGGACGTTGTAGAACTAGAAGAAAGTATTCACTTGATTTCCAGTAAAAAGTTGTGAACACCGTTGGGACTGGCACAAAAATTTAAACCAAAAAAAAAAACCACAAAAAAACTTGCTGATAAGGGATTTGTGGGTTGTTGATTGAGAGTCTTTTTATATAGCCTATATAATATATATATATGTATATTTTTTTTTGACAGTCATTTCAGTTCTAAGAAACTTTAGCCCCAGTATCGGCCCCATGGAGCAGTCACATATCAGTCACCCACCTTGTATTTCTCTTCCAATACACGAGTCATTTTGCTGTAAATTCTGTCTGTATAGAATTGTCTGTGTTTGCATGCATAGTATTATCAATGTCATTGTCATATCATATGAGGACCAATTGTCAGTAGTTGTAAAGTGATGTATATGTGGTAAGATGATTACATTTGTCATATTTTCTTCCATGTCATGTGTGAGAATGAAGCAGTATATGAGGTGGAACAGGATGGATGCGACCTAAGTGAATCTGAAGTGAAGGCTGTCCATGAGATCACTACACTTTTACTGGCATTCCATTCTCAGAGTTGTACTGTTTCACAGCTAGGATTGTTTGATCCTCTTGGCGTTTGCTCCAGGCGTAGCCACCTGATGTTTTTGCTTTTCCTCCTCTCACCCCACCTCCCTGTCAGTGTGACCAGAGGTTTAGAATGCCTGGCTAGTAGCTAAGCTGAACACTTGAACTGGGGTGGGGATCACAGGCCATGTCCTAACTCTTAAGATTATGAGAAATGTTTCAGCGATACTATGAGTTAGTTTTTGCCTTGTTTATGTTAGTATCAGGTCTTCCCAGCAAGGTTATGTTGCAAAAAGGCAGTCAGCATTAAATGTATGAGATATTGCCTTCTTTGCAACGATGAAATTGTCCAAATAATGCATGGCTATGGACAAAGCAGGCAGTTTGACATTTTGTAGATATATATAGATCTAGGCATAAGCCCATTGTGGAAGCCAAGAGCCAGGTGCATGCGGATTTCTGCAGATTGACAGAAATAGTCACAAACTGTGCAAGTCGAGAACTAAATCATTTGGTATTTTTGTTTTAAAACATCCCTTGGAAACCTTCTTTCATCATGCCTTTGTATAGTTTTGATAGTTTCCAGTTTGTAAACTTGCACCATAGAAAGGCCCGGTACTAGAAGATTTCCAAGGAATATTTCAAGACAAAGATAGAACATAACCTAATTTTGGGCTTACATGATTTGCAACTGTTAGAAGTTACTGTGAAAACACTAAGAGACATACACAGCATGTGTGGCAAAACTGTATTATTGTTTTGATGAATTGATGGATGTGTGGCTACATAGTATTTGTTGTTTGTCTGTCCATGTGGCACAAATTTGCCTGTTGTGTAAAAGTCTTACATGTACATGTACACATGTACATGAAGTGCAATGTAATTGTCATCGATTCATTTGACAGTAATCTTGAAGGAAATTGTGTAGGAGTGACAGATGAATAGAACAAGAGAGACAGAGAGTCAGACTAATTGATGAAAGTTTGTTATAAGTGATAGATCTCAGTAGTTAATGCAAATTTTGATTACTTGAATGAGTGTAGTTTAACCGTAGCTCTGATTCTGATAATGAAAAGACCAATCTATAGAATGAGAGATTAATATGGTGTAGTTGGCTAGTAAAGGAAAACTAAAAAGCAAGAAAACTACTGGCAAACTGGAATCTCACATCACATTGTTGCCTTATATATAATATATATATATGCTCAGAACTTTTTTTTTTCCCATTGATCAGGAAAGCCAGTCGTTGATTTGACTCTCCTATGGATAATTATTACTATGTTGTTTAATGTTATGTTAAATCATATGTGAGAAAATTTGATTGACAGGTAGTCATAAGAAAAGGCAGCTGCCAAAGGAGCCAATTTTTTTTTTTTCAGTCGGCAAAATTATCTTTGCTGGGTACATGAAATATGAAATAAACACTGTCAAGAGCAAGAAGAAAAAAAAAAATCACTTTTACCTCAACTCTTTTTTATCCAAGTCAAATGTCATATCATGCTGAGGTTTGTTTTTTAAAAAAAATGAATAGATAAACAAATAACAATAAAAAATAAACAAGTCTCATTAGACATGAAAGAGAATGTTTTCTCTGTTACATTTACATATATATATAATTGCACATAACTTCCCTTTAAATTAAACGTTTCAGATAAATTTAGAGAAAAGTGATGATTTTCTTCTTCTTCTCTTACAGTACTGATTTTATTACTATACCAGTATATCTTATATGTGTCTAGCAAAGGGAAGCAATGTATTTTGGCCAGCTGAAAAAATAAGATTTGACTCCTTGCCACCAAGCAGAGGTGATTACTTTTAATAAAATGACTCACATGTACTTGAAACCAGGCTGTGAGCTTTAGATATAATAAATACAAAAATGTTCTAACCTGACTGTATTTACATGTAGAATGAGTCACAGTTACATACTCTGTGTGTTTAATTGTTTGTATGTAAGCGGAGAGCCAAAGAGAACACAACTTTAACTCTCTTAGACATGGATGGAGCAGATTTTAGAACAACATGATTAAAAAAGTTCTGATGCAGTTTTTTTTGTTTTTTGTCTACATGCATAAGACTTGCAAGGAGGTTGGTTTGCTAGAGACATGTCAGTCGGTACCAAAAATCTGTGCTCAAAGATTTTCTCACATGACATGAGAAAAAATATACCTGTAACATGCTAATGAAACCACTCCCAATTATAGATCAGATAGACTATGTCACTTTTCATTCAAGAGGTTCAGGAAGTTTAATTGTTGGCTTGCACTTCAAATTTGTGTGTTGATAACAAGATTTTCTCATGGTGTTTGTATGTGTTGGGATTTTGCAGGGAATAAGCACAGCTTTGGTTATACCGCGCCCTACAAGGCTGAAACATTTACAAGTTATAATTTAACTAAACGTTATTTTTATTAGGTGCCATCTGTTTGGGCCAGCTGGCCCAAATAGACATAGTCTATTTGGGCCTTTTGATGCGCCACTTTCTCTCTGTCCGTGGGCAAGAAAGTTATTTTATCCAGTTAGTTATGTAACATGTCGGGAGGGGAGGCTGCGAACAGGCACTCCTATATGCGAGCCAACATAAAATTGTTTCATTTTTACATTGTGGTGCAACTTCTTTATTTGCCTATGCTTCCTCAATGCAATACTAGGCCAGATAGACACTCCAAATTTATTATTATTATGTGTGTACTAGATCTACAGTCGAGTCTGCTTAATAGAACTTGCCGGGACCATCCTCATGGATTCGATTTATGAGAGTGCGTCTTCCAGTTTTTTTGACAAGGGAAATAACTCTCGAATGACCTATGGAGAAAAAAAGATGAGAAGGCTGCTGCTTTCTCCACATGTTCCTGATGTTTTAATATCGTCAAGTGTATTTGGGGGAATGCCATACTTTTCAGCTATGGCCTTCTTGGACATCGAACCTCTTTCTATTTCCTGCAGCATTGTTATTTTCAACACAATGGAAAGAGCCATCTTCCTTCTCTTCAGTGGGTTAGAGTAACTCAGAGTCTTAGAGGAGGCCGTCATGTAGATCTAGTCCATAAAATAAAGCCAGTCAACAGCAGGTGAAAGAGCATGATGTAATTGTAAATACTGACTAGAGCTGTTACCGCCACACAGTGATTGCAACACAGGCGCTAGGCGCAACACCTCGGATTGTCTACACACAAAGTATCGTAATACTAGTACATGTATGCACCGTACATGTAGTACCATACGTTCACGTGTTTGATCTTGTATACCTGTTCTATAACAGTATAAGGCTCTGTGAGGATGCTCGATTATTGATTGGCATCGCTGCTTCTCGTACATTGCCCCCTAATCCCTCTCACCCCATCTGCGATGCTGTCTCCCTTGTTTTCCCCATTGGGTGGGAACTACGTGGAGAGAAAAAAGGCTGATTTTTACCTTTGGGGCAGTTTAAGGGAAAGTCACAGCAATGGTTTCGAATTATGTGAGAGGCATTTAATGGGCACAAAGAGGAAAAAAAATCTCTTGCTTCATTTTTTTTCGAATTTTCAGAAATTTGGATCATCCGAGTTTGGTTTGAGTGGACTCGACTGTAGTAGTAGTAGAAATTGAACAATCAAAGATTGTGAAGAGGAATTCAACAGGTATGTATAATGGTATCAAACACAGCATTCTCTTAGCTTTCAGTTTTTCAGCAAATGCCATTCAAAATCTCCTTGTGATCACATGGTGGGGATTGGCACATCATCTGTTACATCATCACACTGTGATTTCAGCCGTCAAATAGCTAAGCTTCTCACCAGGTTGAGATTCCACAAACAAATTCCAAGAGAGTGCCAGTCATATAATTGTAGTGTATATAAAATTATAATATACGGGGGTTGCCATGGCCATGTGGTTTGGCGTCTGCTTCATGGTGAAAAAAAACAAAAAAAAACAAACTGTGTGCTTGTATGTTCGATTCACAGGTCCTCCCATTGACGGATGGGGGGCTACTAAGATCGAAAACCTGCATTTTTTAATATTAGTGACTCAGTGATTCCCTGGCATCCTGTGGGTAGGGAAGCCAGAGGTGTAGTCTTCTTGGATTAGAATGAAGACATTTCGGAGATCCTTGATGTATATTGTGCACGCCAAAAAACCTTTGGCAGTTAAAAATCGATGAAGAGTTGGTGGAGTGCTGCTGTCTGGGCAAAAGTTCCAAATTTCTACCCACAAAATTCTATAAAAGAAAACAAAACAAAATGAAAATAGGTAGCCCTTTAAAGCTGAGATAATTCTACTTTCTTAAGACTGAAAGTGAAAGGCTTACGAGAAAAAGCCAGCAACCAGCACATGCAATATGTATCAGATAGGCTATGTCACTTAGAAGGTCAGGATGTCAAGTCAAGCCCAGTGTCCACTCTACTGGTCATTTTGTGACACAGAATGAGATCCTCAATGTGAAATGCCTGAGCATGCAGATCTGGCCAGAGCATTTGGGAGTTGAGAAATAAGTTGTGGTAGCAGTAATGAAACAAGACCCTTTTGGTGGATTTGAATGAAAAGTACAAGTACATTGTAGGCCTACATTGTGTAATTGCCTAATTAGATTTGCTGCAGTGAAGGTAACATAACATCATTTTAAATTAAAGCTAACTTCTAGTGAAATTGTATGAAAGAAAGAAATTAAATGATAACTTAGTTTACAAGTGTAATATGTCATCATGTACAGATGTTTTGTTGTTGTAAATCATTAGATGAGAGGTATGTTAATCTATTGTAAAGTTGATAAATCAGATGGGACCCAAAGAAATCAGGCGCTGGTCAATTTTTGAGTGTGCAGAATTGTTGATATCACATTATTGTAATTCATTCCCTTTCTTTTGATGAAAAACTGGATGCCTTATCTTGGGTAGAAATCAACACATTGGCCATTAAAAAGCCTGGATGTGGTCAGCCGCTTCAGCTGAATTTAGTGAGAAAACGGTTGATCAAATTAGGAACTCTCCAAATATTCTCACTGGGATCATGTCACTTAATGATAAGTTTTGAATTTTTGCTCAATAATTATTTCAGAAAATTTAACGCTGAAGTACATTTTACACCGAACGTTTAAAAGTTCTATGAAAAAAAAAAATGCTCTCAAAATGTACTCACTGTTGCGAAAAACACAGTGATTTCTCCAGTCACCTTGGTTTGATAAGCACTGGATTTCATTCAGTTGCATCTCAAAATGATAAAAGATTCAAGGAGCAAAGAAGTGCAGATTTCACTACAGGAGTAAAGGCAATGACATGGGACTTGTCAAATTAGAGACAGTTTCTTGATAGCTGTTTCTTATCTTACATCTCAGATTTACCAAAGAAGAACCAGCCAGACATTTTTCATCCTGTTATTTTCTGTTCTGAAATAATTTTGTTCTTCTTTTCTTCTTGCACAATATTTGTTTGATATATATTTTATTTTCACAGTTTTTTTCCGTGAGATTGTCACCCTGACCATCTTATTTTTATACATGTGTAATAAGATTTAATTTTTCACATCTTCATTCGCAGTGTCAGTGGGTCACAATGACGGATAAATCAGTTTTCATTTTCTTTTCCCAAACTGTTTCCTTTCAAATACATGTACCTCATGGGGCATTTTTAGAGCCATAAGATATTTTAAAATTGAGACAAATCATATCTCTTTCTTCCCCTTTTCATTTCTTCTCACAACTTGATGTTGATGGTTTAGATTTTAAGAAAGATAAGAGAAAAAAGAAATGGGTCAGGATTGTAAGATTTGTTTTGTATGATGACCAGTTTAATAGGTCGGCATGCCACGTACATACAAAGGATAAATACACATATGTATGTACTTCTGATACAAGTATGGTCATCCCAAAGGAAGGATTTTCATGTGTGAGATTGTATAGTAAATAAATCTCTCATTGTGGTGACATGAAAAACGGAAAGTAAACACCACTGAGAGATCAAGTTCAAACTGAGAGACCAGATTCAGCTCCTGAAAAACTGAAGTTTGTGAAACTGGACTGAAAGCATTTTCATTTTACTTTATAAATTTTATTACATGGCGTGTACTTTTTGTTTAAAGGACATTGGGTATTGGACGAAATTGGTTGCACAAAGCTAGCCTTGGAAATACATATGTAGGATGCATAGCAAAGTTTAAAAAAAAAAAGCTGTTGACTTAAGACCATGCTCATGTATATTTGAGGCTGTCATAGGTCATGTGTTTGTCCCTTGGGCTGCCTACACCTATCACAATTGACCTTTTTTTTTTTATATATTTATATTTTCCATTTTCTGACTCATGTGTATATAAGAGAAGAAAAGTATGAGTACTTTATGAGCTTACATGGCTCGATAAATGAAAAAAAAATGAGCCACCTCGTGAGTAAGAAGAAAAAAAATATTAACAGAAAACAAGTGTTGTTTGTGATGTGTGTCGATCCAGTGATTTGACAGTAATCTTGAACATAAGGAAATTGTTTGTAGCATAACATTGTGAACATAAGGAAATTGTTTGTAGCATAACATTGTGAACATAAAGAAATTGTTTGTAGCATAACATTGTGAACATAAGGAAATTGTGACAAACATTTTACAACCTTCTGTCACACTTGTCAGTTTTATTTCCACACTTGCGATGAGGTAGCAGTGGAGACAAAGGAAGGGAGGAAGAGAGTGAGGAGAACGATAACTAATGAACATTCCAAAGCTCAAGCATTTCTGATGTTATCAAATGTTCCAAAGTTGTTAACTGTCCAGCGTGATGCATTGAGGTTAGTGGATAAAACTATTGCTGTGTGTTAAAGTGGACAGGTGTATAGTTAGAGGTGCATGTGAATGTTCAACACTGTAAGCAAACCAAATCCATGATTAAATAAATGATGGTTTGACACAAAACTTTTAAAGTTTTGCTCATTGTTTGATGTTTGTTGTTTTGTGTGTTCATTGTTTGTCTTTCTTTTTTGATCGTCCATGAAAAAAAAGGAAAATTTCAGTATTTTGATGCATTCCTATCTATACATTTTTTTTTTTGAGCAATTCACAGGCAAATTTATACTGAGCTCAATTCAAACTCAAAGTGATCTTGGTGCCACAGTTTGCAATCCAAGTCTAGACTAAACTAGGCAACCTTGCATTATCACATACATGTAAGTAGCCCATTCTCTATGTCCTCTATAACTTTCAAAATATCTTGATTGGTAGATATGCACATGATAGAACCAGCAGTGGCTACGAGTATGAGCAGAATAGCAAAAAAAAAAAAAGTGTGTAAATGTATTTGTGCATGGGTGTGGCTATGTGTGCATATCAAAGAAAAAAAGTAGGGCACTTTGTGCGTAAGAACAAGTCCATGGCAACACTGGCTATAACAATGGGAGTATTCTTCTAACAAGGGAGTTTTTTTCTGTGTGGATGATAGCCTCCTGTGTAGGTTTTAGTATGATTGTAGGTGATGTGAATATTTGCTTGATAAGCTCTCAACCTATGTTTGAAATGCATCTTGTTAATATCAAAGAAAATGAATGCACTAAACAAATGCATGTGTATGAGTCAGCTTTCCGCAGCATTTGACATTCCCGCAAGCCGACTGATCAGTTCGTTGTAGTGAATGAGTTAAAAACTAGACAAATGCCCCATACTTAGACAGTGAAGGGTAAAAATGACAACTTGTTCATTTTATTCTGACTATGACTATGAATGAGTTCATAAATCTTTACACCTATAACAATACAAAAATACAACAACAAGACGAATGATTTGACTGAAAGCCTTAGCCACTAGAGAAAGGGGGAGGAGTGTGTGGATGAAGGAGGTGGGTTATAGCGGCACCACAAATAACTTGATAATGTTTCTTCATTTGTTCCTCTCTTCTGAGGGATCTGGTGAGACTTTTCTGTCTGTTCTTTGATGTTATCCTCCCAACATTTCCTCTCTCTCCCTCACCTCCTTCTACTTAGTAATTGACGGTACCTTGCCATATGATAGTGTTTGCAAGTCTCAATAACCTTGTGACATAATTGTACCAATGAAATTCCATAATCTCGGTAATGTAGAGAAGATCCAATGGCTGCCCTGACTGTGCTGTGGATTTCATCATTTGTGACTGATTTATCTTTGTAGAATATACTGGTACCAAAAATTACAGCAACATGATACATACTCTTCTCTAATTACATGTACCACCTAAACCTACACTGCACATTGTATTTCTTTATCATGACTAAGGACAACACATCATCGTTGTACATTCTCAGTCCAACATTTTTTGGGGGGAAAAACATGTAAATCTGATAGGACTGTTACACTGATGTGGTAAATTTGAAACCTCAAGTTAGATACCTCAGGTTTTCATATCAAAGATGGAAATATTTAGGGAAATGTGGAGGAGTCAAAGTTTCAGAAAGTAAATGGTAAACAAAGAAAAATGTACAACATTGGGTTGAAGAAGAAAGGCATATACATGTATTTGTTATTTTTTCATTGTCAGAGTATATGAAATGTCAAATAAATATTTGTCACCCAAATATGTGTACGTGGTAACTGACAGTTGAATGTAGTTGGTGAATCACATAATTGTACAGCATATCATCTTCATAATTAGATCAACATCACAAATAGCACTAGGTCAAGCACATCAAACATAGGTAGGCTACATGTAATTTTCAGTCTATGCAAGATTTGCCTGGCTAATGGGTGACAAACTAGTCATAATAAAAACAGAACATTTATATAGCAGTTAGGCCTGTACAGAACAGAATCTAAGTGCTTTACAATCCTTTCTACCCTGGCATTTCTCACAGGGACACAAACATTCTAAGCTTTCTAAGAAGCATATAAGGCAGCTGCCTGTTAGATGCACAAATCCGTATTGTTCAACAATAAAATTCACTGTATGTGGTTGGATACCCATCTTAACGTAGACTGCGGTGTGCAAATTGTCTCTCCCCAAGGAAAAATGTGGGGAGCTGTCAGGATTCAAAGCTGGAACTTTGAATTTGATCTGAAGTCCGATGGTCCAGCTACTAACTAGGCTGTCAACACCATATCAACATTGTTTGAATGGAAGACACATCACTTGAAATCCTTTGGGAATATTTTGTTCCTGAATGGGTATGTATTCAAACTCCTGGCATCATCAAACTAAGGGAAGCAAATCTCACATTACATCACGCAGAGGCTGTCTGGACTAATTCCCCAAAAGTATTAACATCTCGTGTTCACAGCCAAATAAAGAGGCAATAAACAAATTATACTCATATAGAAACTAATCGATGGGTGTTACATATATTTATATTATTATGATGAACTGTTGGTAAAGCTTACAGCTAGAATGCTGCATGTGATTGTCTGGAACAAAAGATTTACCTACTGATCCATAGACATAATGTCTCAAAGTTCAACAGCAATAAGCTGTCAGTTGCCATAACATCAGCAATGTTGTCATGGTCAGAACACAATTGCCCAAGTCATTTGTACAGATTTTGAGAAAACTCAACAAAAATTGTTTTACCCAAGGTAAAGATGTGATTTAGATGAAGTGAACAAAATCCAACTTTAGCCTATTTGCTTTGAAGGTGAGTTTTAGAACTTTTATGACCAATAATGTCCACCTGCATGGCAGTCTTGTGAACTGAAAACCTCTAAAAAAATAACTTTGGTTATTGTATTATGATAGTTTTATTCCAAGGATGTGGTCTAGGTCTGTTTTCAGAGACAGGAAGAATAATATAGCCAGAGATTTGATGCAGATCAGGCTACATTTCGACTGTCACTGGCCATAGCCTAATGCAGCAGAACTTTACACTGCAGATAATCTTAAGGGCAGATATTTCTGTTTCTCTGGAAATGGACACAGAATTTGTCAATACTTGATATAAGAAACCTCATTTCACAGGGTACATCTGCAGCAGCAGTCAAAAATTGTAGGAAAAGTTGTTGACAGCTATCTTTGCATGTCTTGTTGATGTGCCATTCAAGCCATATGAGTCTAAAGTTCTGTGGTTGTCCAACTGTCTGGTCTCATGGTCCCATTCTTGACCGTCCTTACTTCCAAACTGGAATACATGTAACAATAGAAAACAAACAAAAATTAGCCTTGACCTTGGGCTGTTGACGAGATGTATTGATTTTTTCAGTGGAACTTGACTTTCTCATTTTATTTTTCATTTCTGAAAAGGAGTTTTCATTTATTTACAAATGCAGAATGTACTATTCATCACTAATTACTGACAAATTTTGCAGATCTTTCGATTCTTCAAAGGATTTGTAATACTTGATCACTTCACTGCCTTGCCTGGAACTGTCCCAGATCCTAATATTTCTAGACTGCCCTATGCCCAGAACTGATCCCAGCCTGTGGTGAGGACATTTCTCTTACAATTAGCTCAAGATAATCCATAAAAAAACTGTCCTGTTTTATTCTACTAAAGTCTCTTCATGATTTGAAGGTGTTTGTTTTTTTAATTCAACCATGGATTTTTTTTTTAATCAAGAATTTCATAGCCCAGCTTGTCTTTCAGGGTGAATTTTTGGTTCAATCTCGAGTGAGCAAGATTAGATTTGCCTAAGAGAGCTGTAAACATTAAAAGACTTCACGTATTAACAACAATAATCTTGATTTAAATGTAGATATATTCAAAAGTCACACCGACACTAACAGAATTTTGAACATCCTATAAGAGAAGTGATTGAAAATTTAGATCCAGAAAATCAGGACCTAACAGGATCATTTTCTTTTTTCACATAGCTCTCATGATTCAGAAGATGCAAACAAACTTAAACCTAAACTGATACATGCATGTGGTTCAAAACACATCAACAGAATTGAAAGAAAGGGGACTTGGGGGACGCAGTGGCTCAATCGTTATGACGTCTGCTCATGGAGCAGTCGGGATCGACTCGCGGGTTCTGCATCGCGGGATGACAGAACACAAAGATCGAAAACCCGCATTTTTTTAGTGACTCAACGGTCCCCTGGCTTCCTGTGAGTAAGGAAGCCTGATGTCTAGCCTTCTTGGATATGGCGAATATATTTGGGAGGTCCCGTGTGTACGTTACGCACGTTAAAGATCCCTTCGCAGTTGAAAATCGATGGAAGAGTAGGCCTGAGTGC
>JBCAUA010720679.1:0-15228 GCA_038406235.1 Peronia verruculata | reverse complement strand
CATTAGCCGCGCTGGAACAAATTGCCTTTTTTTTACCATTCAAAGTTCAGTTATTTGACTGATTTCTCTGCTGATGCAGCTGCCCACAGTGCCACAAGATAATCTACTGCAAAACTGGAGTCTCTAGAGAGCGGACTGGTGACATCACGCGTGCCGGATGTGGAGCCATGCGGATGGAGGCAAGAAACCTGGTACCTAAACGTTACCTTAACACTTAACGCCGTTGTTGTTATGTTACCACGGGTAAATTATTTTAAAACTAAACGAAACTCACACTGCCATTATCTTACGATAGCAAGTCTGTGGTGATTTATTCGTGCTGTTGTTCATGGTAATCAAAATAAATAAATCATGAATCCGTTTATTTATATATGTGTGTGTGTGTGTGTTTTATAGCGTTCTCTTCTTGTTTTGATGTGTGTGTGTGTTGGGGTTTAACCACACATCAGCACGATCATGGCTATATTGTGCCAAACACGGTAAGATACGTTTACATGTCAAGAAGAAGAGAGAAAAGAAAGCGGGACAGAAGACAGGAGCAAGGAGAGAGAGAGGAGAGATGTCTCCCCTAGTTTGTCAAGGATGGCACTCCATGGGAGATAGCCCACCGATGGCGGGCTTACACCGCCTGCAGGTGGGAGCAGAGAACCTGCTTATAAACCCCTGGCCCCCGCGGAGGAGTTTTGATGTATAAAAT
Organism: Peronia verruculata; assembly: GCA_038406235.1. NCBI lineage: Eukaryota > Metazoa > Mollusca > Gastropoda > Systellommatophora > Onchidiidae > Peronia > Peronia verruculata. Next base: position 14,531 of record JBCAUA010720679.1, on the reverse strand, counting down.
GCGACCGCTGCGTTGTGATCTTACTATTTCTCATGAGAGCGGATGTGAGGTGTCGTCTAATATTTTGTGGATCATATTTAGACAGTTCATTATATGTACAGTGTGTTGGAGGTGCTGCGCGTACCTTGTGTGGTCTTAATTGCCTTTTTAATAATGTTGTCAACCTTCTTTTGATCTTGTTGTTTGCAGTTTCCCGCCTAGCAATATACTTTTTATGACAATAACACAATTTCTAAGACAGACTTATAAAACAAGGACATAATTTTGTGATCTTCATGAAATTCTTTCAGCTTCCATAAAATGTACATTGTATGATCTTTTTCATGTTTTTACTGACAAGCTCAGTCTGTGCCAGGAACGCCATGTTGGCCTAGATATCTCAAATTTGACAGTCGTCCATCCGTCTCTCTCCCCGCCCCCCCCCCTCCTTTCTCTCCTTTACTTCTGACATCCGCCCGAATCATCCCGCCCACGTGACATTGCTGTGCTAGAAATCGTCCATTTCTTCGGGTGATGAGGCGGTAGTCAGTGGCTCAGGTGATGGTGAGACCAAAGAGGTCCAGTTCTGTGTTCACATGTTGGTTCTGGTGTGGAGACATTGGGATAGGACTGAGTACATACGTAATACATGTAATATCTCTACTGAGAATCAAGTGCCGAAACTGGGCGGCTTGGAGGAGGAGACCATGGTCCTGCGTCAAGTCCACATACAGAGGAAGCCAAATTATATATGCTGAAATTGTCCACAGATAAGCCTAGGAATATGGGAAACGACATAGCCAGATTTGGAGAATTTTGGTTGTTGAACATTGTCTGCCAAAGTCCAGGAGAAATCAAAAACAATGTTACGTAATATCCAAGAAATTTATCGTGAGATCAGGAGACAAATAGAATCAAGTCACTTCATCGCTGAAAAAAGAACAGAAAAGAATAAGGCCAGTCCGACTGATGGTCAGCGGCCACTCGCACATCTTTGAATATATCTGACCACTTCAAATCAAGTTAGGCTCGAAACTGAGCAGACACGATCACTGTCACAGTGGTCACACCAGCGGTCAGACTGCCAGCCTGTTTTCTTGCCTGTCCAGCCGTGACAACTCAACATCCTGCTCAGTTAGGGAAGGGCAGGGGAGGGGAAGGTGTGTGTGTGTGGGGGGGGGGGGGGAGATCACTCACTGTGTGCGGCTAATGTGTGTGTGTGTGTGTTTTTGTAATTTTTTATAAATTACCTTTCAACTTTGAATTTTTGGCGTCAGTTGGAAGGACATGATAAAGACAGCCACAAAGAGAGAGAGAGAGAGATGCCAAGGAAAGGCCGTGCCCGTGACTGTGGTGTGAGAGATGTGTAGATCTAACAGCCCGCAGGACAGCCACCGATCGTGGACATCAAATCGTGATATGGATTGGATATTGCAGCATTTGTTTTCGTCTAAATGTGTCTGGCAGGGCCGATAACTGGCCTGTCAATTTGTATTCATTTTCCGTCCGACATGAGGCTGTGACCTGGTCCAACTGTCTCAGTCTGGGCCGGCTGTGCGGACTTGTAAACATAATATCATGTCTGATGTCCATATAGGGACTTGGGAGCTTTTTGAGCTCTTATTTTGTGGGTGACGAGCCGAGGCTGGCTTGATTTGAAAGAGAGGAGCCTGACTGGGAGTGACTGGTTCGGTGAGCTATGAGCTTGTATGTTTGGATGACCTGTCTGGGAGGCTCTCGGCATTCCTGTGCACCCAGCGCATGATCGCCTCCCTTCGCACCATTGCACCCCTTTTTCATGACCCGCTACTCTCCTTGTTTCCGCTAGAGTTTGCCCCCTTTCATTAGAAGCAGCGGCTCTGTGAGTCAATATTCCTGCCACTGGTTCGCTGTCCGCACCCAGGGTACACTGAATTCAAATGGGCAGCCAAGGAGAAAGACAAGCTTATATAACGTTGGTCCGTCCTCCTCGGCCAGCTAAGTGTTGCAAAACGTTTAAGAATAACAGAGAAATCCGCGGCTTGAGCCAGAAGTTTAGTCATGGTAGGGACAAGGGAGACAACTTGCACATTTTAACACACCGCGTGAAAAGATGGTATTTCCAGCAGATGTCGCCACACCACACAACAGAGATAACCTCCTTTAAGGTGGGGGGGGGTTGAAAGACATCATAAAAATATCTAGACACCAGGCAAAGTGAGATCACACCGAGGAATGTTTTGCTTCTTGAAGAATATCAAACGCAGGAGAAATGGAGAAGACAGGCAGGTCGACTATTATCAAGTACTGGAGGGGGGGGGGGGCATCATTAACCTCTGAGATGAAAATGAGTCAGATGCTGTCCAATTTTTTCCTGAAAATTCCACCAGTGGGGCATCCCATAAACATTGACTGTACAGAGGATATATGGAAAGAGGAAGGCGGACAGAACAGCGGCTTAGATATCTGCTCCAACTCCAGTGACAGCCCCTGGCAAAGCCTGGACGGCTGTGGACGTGAAAATCCCCGAGAGTGACGTGGACACATTGAGAGCTACTGAAGTCAGGGTGTGACTGAATCAATATTGAAGCTGAAGCCCTTTATGTCTATGTCTACATATCTATGCTTTCATCTGCTTTCTCTTTTCCCTCATTATTCAAAATGAATCAAATCATCGGCCTTGGATGTAACCCCGGTTTATTTCCCTTGACCGCGGCAGACGTTGCAGGAGTTGCCAACATGTAGATCTTACGGCTATGAACCACCATAGTAATGGAAGCCGTGACATTTATTATTATTATTAAGTCCAAAAATTCAAATTAGGTTTGCTGGGTCATAATTTTACTATTTAAGCCGACTTAAATTCAAATCCTGTCGAAATTCTTGCTGAGGCAGCTGTAATTCGAATGACTTCGCTTTACTCCTGGAAATGAAAAGCGACAATTCAAATTATCTTCTAATACTTCTATATTTATTGGCCAAACTGAAAATGACGTGACGTTCAATACTTCTTTGAGTCACATAAAAGTCTCAATAGTTAGTGGCCCAGGTCAGGTCACACGATCTCGCTTGTCTCCTCCAGCTGGCCAACTTTCAAATAGGAATAACATGGTGATGATTTCTCCCTCCTATCCCACACGGACAGGGTAACTTTTATTAACATCTTTGATCCGATGAAAATCGTGTTAACTTATTATTTATTTTAAACCAGATCAGGATGCTGTGGCTATAAAGTGTAATGATGACAGATTTAGAATCTCGGGAGCGACATTTGATCGACGATTCCTTGTTTCCAAAACTCTCTGTCTAAGTGCAAGAAACGGGAAGTCAGAGTTTTGTAATCACCTGTGGTGTAGCGAAGCTCTTACGTCAATCACTCACGGAGAAATCACATAGTGCTCATTGAAGGTCTTGTACCTGTGTAGGGAGAAAAGGAATATGTCCTGGCTATGTACATGGACATAATTTCTCTCTTCTGTCTGGTGTCGATAGATAATACATGAATAACACACATATGATATGTAAACAATCAACACGTTTATGTGGTTTGTCAGCACGACGTATGGGAAAGGGAAGGGGGCGGGGCTTGTATGTACATTGTATGTGTGTGGGGGTGGGGGGAGGTGGGGGGGGGGGCGTGTTGTGTGTGGGAAATATCTGAGCTGTGTGTGACAGCGATCTGGTATCTGTCCAGTGTCAGTGACGTCATGGGGAAAACCCAGATACAAATGTAATGATTGTGAAACAAGGACAAAACATTCAGTGTCAGTATTGTCACTGTCAGCTGTCACTGACTTTGATAGGTGTCAGACAGCTGACACTGACAGTGAGGAATCCATATAGTGTGACAGGTGGACAGGAGAGTGACTGATAGATAGATGGGCACAGAGTGACTGATAGACAAATGAACACAGAGTGACTGATAGGCAGATGGACATGTGACTGATAGACAAATGAACACAGAGTGACTGATATAAACATGAACAGAGTGACTGATAGACAGATGAACACAGAGTGACTGATAGACAGATGGAGAGGAGAGAATTTTCCCTCCTGACACTAACTGTCATATCGTTCTAGGACTTGGCAAAGGGACGTAATTTCGGTGGGTCGAACTGGCTCCATGAGTTCTGTGTCTGTAGATGTTTCTGGTCCGGGCTGACACCACCCAGGCGAGAACACCCTGTGTGTATACGCACCTATGCGGCCCGTTATGTTCAAATGTTCCTCCAGTCTTGATAGATTTGAAACTCTGATTCTGATGCTCCAAGGTGTGTGCGCTAGAGCCATGCACGTCTGTCTGACGCCCTCGGACACAGTTTTTGAGTAGAGGATAAACCTATACTTGCTACACTGAATTGTTAGACTGATGGTGTGGGCTTTTTGTACTGGTGCGTGCCATTGAAGGGAATGCACAATTGTCCCAAGTTACAAGAGAAACACTGCAGAAACAGGACATGTGGTATAAGCCAGGATAAGATGAGGAAGCTGCCAGGAGAGCTTTCTGCTGAAATATTTGTCTTGCACCCAGGGCAAATGAGTCAGTAGTCACGGTGGGTGATTTTTTCTTCTTTTAAGCTTTTCAATCCTAAGAAAGTTGGATGATCTATCGCCTTCTAGAAGATGCTATTTTTTGCCGAGAATTTTTGTGGGTAGAAATTTGGAAATTTTGCCTGGACAGTGGCACACTCCCTACTCTTTCATTGATTTTGAACTGCCAAGGTAACGTACACACGGGACCTCCGAGATATATTCACCCTTATCTGAGAAGGCTAGATGTTGGGCTTCTCTGCCCAGAGGAAGCCAGAGGACCCTTGAGATACTGAAAAAAAAAACAACAGGTTTCTAGATCTTCATGAGCTTCCATCCCCCAATGGGAGGACCTGCAAGTCCAGCCTGACCACGGTCTGAACCCAGAACCTCACTGACATGAGTTGTTTTCGCCTTGAAGCAGACACCAAACCACAGAGCCACTGCACCCCCATTCCCATGTTAAAAAAGGTTAAATTTTTGTTTCATTTAAAAAAAAAAAAGGAGAAAAATGTTGGTATCTGAGTTGGAAAATAGTTTTTTTAAAAAACGGCCATGGATCAAAATACATGTAACTTGGTGCGATTTCCAACTCATTTGTCCTGAGCACAAGACATTTGTAAAATGTGAGTGAGGGAAAGAAAACTTGAGACTATTAGTAGAAATACTTCATATTAATTATTATAGATTGGCTTCTCAGACAGTGGTCCACATTCTGAGAGCTTTCAATCATTATAATAGATTACATGAACTTTAAAACAGCTTCAACAAAACAAGCCCAGAGGGACACAAACAAGCAAATTAAAAATGAAATCTCTCTTCAAAAACTTTGGTGATGGCTTTGTTTATTGACAAATTGCTAGAATATGTGGAGAAGAAAAAAATTATCGAGCAAATAAATTCCTTTCCTTTGTTAATGAACTGCTAATACATGTATTGTGAATAATAAGTTAGGTTAAAATATCCCTTCAGAAGAACATCAGCTAAAAACTAGTCGCAGTCCAGTCCATACTGAATGTACAGAAAATTTTCAGTGGATCCTCATAGGTGATAAAAGATCAGCTCTGCATGGCTAAAACATCAAACTCTGGAGGTACATGCAGTTAAAAAACAAAAGCAACCAAAACCTGGATACAAATATAACAGTTCAATCTGAAATTGTGGCCAGGTGCAGGTCAAAAGTTGGGCACAGAAAACAAAAACTTTTATAGACATCATGTACAGATAAAATAAACATGTTAAAAATCAGCGATTTCATTTTTGTATCTTTTTTTTTTTTTTCTTTTTGAAGATTCTGAAATTTCCTTTCTTTTTTCTTTTTAATTTGTCTAAAAGATATCACCAACCTTTACTCCTGAAAAAAAAAAAAAAAAGTTAAAAAACCAGAAAGGTGGCCGGGCAACAGGCAATATTAAGATTTCTATCACAGATTTGGACCTGCAGACCCTCAAAGAAGGAGTCGCACAGAGAACCAGAGAGGGCTCAATGATTGAAAGAGCAGATAGAGGAGGGTGAGAGAAAACATGAAGTTTGTGCAGGTAACTGACAGTTTCAGTTTCTCTACTGCTTATCTAGCCACAGACATTACAAAGTACGGTAGTTGCAAAGTTTATAGGATATATCATACCTTGTAGAAACGCCATTTTTTTTTTTTTTTGTGAAAACTCAGACTGTCATCTCTTTCTGTTCTCGTGACCATTTTCTAACATATCAACACTTTTCTTTGAAATTTTTGGTACCATGATAATTGCAGTATTTCATAAATATTCATCTGAACTTGGATAAGATGTATAGACCTTGGCCCAACCATGCAGCTACAAGAAATGTATAAACCTAGCAGAACCACAACTAAAAACAAAATGTAAACAGTATGAATCTTTTGAGATTATCTAAAATATAGATCTGCAAATGTGTCAGATTTCATGCTCACCAGAACAAACTTCACCACACCTTAGAGCTTTGGAAGTCCATGGAATGCATCAAATTCAATTATCTATCCAGTATTTCTATCTGCCTCGTTCAAGACAGAACTGTTTCCATGATAACCACATGTTCTATTTTCTTTTTTTGCTACATTCATCCTTACCTATATGATCTCAGCAAACAGCTGATATCAGATCAATCCATCTTAAATCTTCAGAGAGGAGCACAATAAGTCGTATTCAACTAAGCAAAAACCCGGAAATCCCAGTCAGACTGTACCTCCATGCTAAAAATAGAACACCCACTGATGTTTGTTATCGCTTCACCACGAGATCAGAGAACAATTGTCACCGGTCCCGTGCATTTTTGATGTGTTTTTCTATGTCAGTGAACAGTTTGAAGTGTTTGTACCCCCTACTAAAATTAGATGGGAATTTCAAGCCGTTCATTTGGTCAGAACAAAGGTATTTGAAAAACAAAATGCCTATGGTTTTCTTTCTCCCTCATCTTACCCCCTCCTCCCCCTCTTATTTCACCTCCTCCTCCCCTTCCCAAACCACATTAATATATGGTTTTTGTGGGAAATTATTTCCTTACTACCACCAAACTGCCTCCCCAATCTCCTCCATCAAAAACCTTCAATCAACAGATCCTTACAACCCTCCAGTCCAATGGCCTCGGAGACACTACACTAACCCAGCCCTCCCCCTCCGCCCCTTTTCTGTCCAACCTTTTTAGACAAGGCAATCTGATGCAATTTAGAGCTGGTGAGTGGTCATTGGGTCACCTCTCCTCTGTCCTCCCTATCTGACCATCATCTTCCCCACCCCACCCTCCCTCCACTGGCCAGCAAAGACAGAGATCTCATGTTCTCAGATCTAGTGTCTCATCTCTGGCTGGGATCAAAGGACAGGCTTGACCTCTCAGCCTCTCAGCTACAGACTAGTGGTCTAGCCCAGCCTGCCCCCCCCCCCTGCTCCCTCCTTGACCACCAGATCTCCTCCTCCTGGCTGAGGTCCCAGTCTCTATCAGATAAGAGAAAGTGGCCACTTAAGGATCACTGTCACTGATGGTCGACAGACTGGTAGAAGTTGGTGGAGGGAAGGAGGGGGGTGGGCTGACTTTGATCTTACATTTCTAACTGTTGAACACAAAAAGTGGATGAACTGATTCTAATCTAGCTTTTTTCAGTATTCAACTAATGGTTGGAAGGATAGATAAATGGATGGATGGATGGATGGACAGGTGGATAGATTGATGGTTAAATGGATGGATGGATGGACAAATGGGTGGAAAGATGGATGAGTGAATAGATGAACGGGGGATAGGTATGTAGATGGATGGATAGATGGCTGGTGGATAGATGGATAGGTGGATAGATAGATGGTTAGAATGCATGAATGGGTGGAAAGATGGATGAGTGAACAGATGAATGGGGGATAGGTATGTGGATGGATGGATGGATAGATGGATGGATGGATGGACAGGTGCATGGGTGGATGGATGGATGGATAGGTGAGTGGATGGATGGATGGCTATGAGGGATTGGTGGGTATATGATTATGTGGGTGGGTGGACGGACGGATGGATCAACAGACAGATGAATGAGAAGGTGGATGTATGGATGGATAGTTGGGTGGATGAATGTGTAGATAGATGGATGGATAGATGGATGAATAATGGAGGGTGAATAGGTGGATATGTTGATGGATGGATAGGCAAGTTAGTGGATGGATGGACTGATGCATTGAGGATTGGGAGATGGATGGGTAGAAGACGGATGACTGAAAGATGGATATATGGATGAAAAAAAAAGATGGATGAAAGGATAGAAAGATGGATGGATGGAAAAAAAGATGAATGGATGGATGGAAGGATGGATAAAAGAGGTTGGATGAATAGGTGTATAGAAAGATGGATGAATGGATGGATGGATGGACAGAAAGTGATGAATGGATGGATGATAGAAAGATGGCTGAATTGGTAGAAAGACGGATGATGGATAGAAAGACTGATGGTTGGATACAGGATGTTCTGTGAATCAATAAGTGAGTGCACCTCAGGACCACCCCATAGAGTCCAGCTGAGACACTGCAGGTGAGTAGTGAACATTATGGCACTGACAAGGTAATTCAAACCTCAAGGTGAGCACACCAAAGTTTTACTTGCATAAAGAATCCAGTTCACAGTCAGAGGATACAACACTAACAGCTTTTCTATGGCATCAACAGCTTTACAAACATGACTACGTCTTGCACCCACAGTAAATGAGCTGGAAGTCGCTCGAGGCAATTGCGAGTTTCACCGTTTTGAACGATTTCCCAGCTCAGACACCAAATTTTTTTTTCAGGTTAGAAAACGAACATTCCTTTTGTGGAAAACATACAAAATTTTGGTATCTCAGTTAGAAAACAGTTAAACGCGGCCATAACTTGAAATCTTCCTGATCGATCTCCGACTCACTTGCCCTGGGCACGAGACATACCTCACAGGCACAAAAACTGACAGATATGTACATAAAACCCGCAGATCTCCAAAGATCATTGTCTTATGTTGCAGTTAGAACATTTTAACTCTGGGCTGATGAGATGCAGAAGTGGAATCTGCGTCTATATTACTGTGCGAGATCACTTCCATTAGGAGGCTGAAAGACACATATAAAACATATATTACTATGATATATTTTAAGTATGTGGACTATTGACTAATTGCGAAACGTGCCCGAAACTGAGAACAAAAAAATTAGATCTAGTTTAAAAAAAAATGTTAGTAATTTTCCAAACTCCTACACAGGAGAGCTCTGAGTTGCCGCATGGTGGGAAGCCCACTGAATACATTGGAGGTGATGTCTTCGCTAACAGGGTCCCACTGATTCAGGTGGGTTAGGACATTGAGGCTCGGGGGGTTCCGTGTAACTTGTGGATAAATTCTAAGACCAGTGCGGACCAGCCCGTCTGGTGGCTGAAATGATAACATACGAAAATAAACATCAAACAGCAAGGGAGATCATCAATAAACTTGACGTTAGTGCCCACACTTTTTGTAATGTCTGAAATGTTTGCCATGCTGACAGACGCTCACACAGATAGATATTATTGTTAAATGTCACACATATAGTCACAGATTGTCAATTTTGCTGCCAAGCCAGAAATGTTCCCACTTGAGTCTGTATGAAACATCATCCCAACCCCAGCCTAGTTTGTCATCACAATCCCAGCCTAGTTTGTCATCACAACCCCAGCCTAGTTTGTCATCCCAACCCCAGCCTAGTTTGATCACCTCTATCACTGTGGTCATGATTTTCGTCCCAATGTACATTATAGAGAGAGTCCGGCAGCCAGTGTTTTCACAACGCTGTTTCAAAGATACACAGGAAACACAAGTTTTCCTTACTGTCTTTCTCGTTCCGGGAGAAAAAATCACCCAATCCATCAGTCAAACCTGTCAGTCCAATCTTTCAGTCCGATCTGCCAGTTAAATCTGCCCTCTAAAAGCTCACTTTTCACCTGTGCTTTCACTCCTATCAGCCACTAATAACACCTTCAGTATAAATGCGCCAGCACAATACACATATATCAACCACTGTGTCAAATCTAAGCAGTCCAGCTCCATCACCTACAGATCATTGCTGTATGTCAGTAACATTCCTATGGTAAAGGATGAACTTAAAGTTCTAGTAGCTTTTATATAGAGTAGAAAGGGGAAAAAATGCCTTCAAGCTATGATTTGATCAGATTATCTGTTTATTTAAAGAGTGGATTGGTCAAGTCATGGCAAGATATTCTAGCCCACAATGTCTGTAACACACAAGTCTACCGTGGGTCTGTCACTACTACAAATAGCAGGTTTTTTGTTGTTGGTCATATTGTGATCTAAATGAACAAAAGACACAAAGAAATCAATACTGTCAATAATAACAGGACTGTAACAACAAAACAACATCTGATTTCTGGGATAACGTATGATCTGGTCAGATGGAGCTCTGGGTCAAACTGACATTATATGTGTGATACTCACCAGCCCCCGCAGCCCTCCCCCGTCTCAGCATTGAAGTACTCATAGAAGAGAACCATGTGGTCCCAGTCGGAGTCATTGGCATATTTCACATGTCTGCCTGTGGAGCCAAAGGACAACGCAGAGATGAACATTCAGGAAACCACCTGTCATGAAATGTCATCTGACATCACTTTTATACCATCAGTTCTCCATGAACATTTGTGAGATCCAGGCCAGTTCAGACCCACAGACTGACATCAACTCCACAACTTATACAACGTATCACTCAATCTAGCACAGCATCACCTCCATGGCCAGCACCGACAGAAACAACTTTGGCATTTGATTTTGAGACTGTTGATCATTTGTCAAAATTATTTAAGGTAACTTAACCAGACATTATGTTACTCAGAGTCAGTCAACAAGATGATGGGCCAGGTGGGACAAGCTGCCTATAAAGAGCTAAGATGGCACACTTGTTCCCACACACAAGATAGGATATACTGGCACTCCATTGGGCTAAACAGGAGCAATGAAAAATTAAACACAAATAAATAACTGACAAGCATTTGCAGTTTTACTTTATCTCTTCAAGTGTGAAAAAAGTTCAAAACTTGCAAATTATACTTTCGTTTCATTATTTTCAAAATGACCTGCAGCACAGTAAGACTGCACACATCCTGTATTTGTACTTAGAACTATAGACTGACATTTTCTGAACGAACAAGCAAAATCAGAGAAATCCCTGACAGTCCAACTGGTTCTACAGACATCTTTTGGATTACAGTCTGATTAAACTGAATGGCCATCATAACATCTTAGTCTGGAACCTGACACACCAACTACTGACCATGGACGGGCCGCTGTCCCAGCTGGTCCGGCATGAAGAGTTTGACCATTCGCTTGCACAAATCTTGGGCTATGGTGAGAAATGTTGACTTCTGGGGAGGATGAGAGAAAGATGGAACAGCATGAGAGAAAGATGGAACAGCATGAGACTGCATGAGAAAATTGATTGAGAAAGAGGAAATATCCTTACAGTGCTCTCCCCCTGAGCCTGGTCCGCCTAAGAGTCCATCTCTGCTGCAAAACGAAATTTTTTCTCTATAATTTGCCCCTCTAAGAACCCACTCACAAACAAAAAATCTGCATAAGAGCCCGGTTTTGGGCCAAGACACGCGAGTCCTTATGGTGTATTTTTCACATCATACTGTCCACTTGAGAGAAGCAAACAGTGCTAGATGTGCAGTAAAATGGGGACGTAGGAAAGAAGAATACAAAGAGGGGAAAGTGTTGGTTGATGTCTGTATGTATCAGGCCATACGTTGACAAACCCATACAGACATTTCTTTCTTTGACAACATGTCGGACAGCACTTGTGACCGGCTCTGTGTATAAGGAAGAATAAGTTGAGCCTCTTGATGGTCAGTTGTTTTCCTACTTTGGTCGATCTTTTTAAAAACTTCAGTCATTCATGTGATTATTGGCAGGATAACATCACAATATTGTGTTTTCATTTCATGGTGATACTGTTATGTCAAGATTCACTCAATCACTGAGCATTATAAGCATTACTGTACTGATGAAATTATACACTAAGAAAGATTAGGATTTGTTTGATCGAATTGCAAAATGTACACCCACAGGGGTTGGAGTTGTTCTTACTGGCACAGACAAAACTTTAACTAATGGTGACCATCAACTACATCTTGCAGTCAGAACATTTGCCAAATGGTTGTGTAACTTTTCAATCAGTCTAACAGCCTGTCCGCCTCAGAGCCCGCTTTTATCAGTCTCCTGACAACCTGGCTGCTAGGTGGAAACCACTGTACTACATGTGTGAAGTGAAGCTGTCGTAGGTCAGCTTTGTGAGGTCATCCACTTTCATCTTGACCATTGTGACAGAGATATGTGAGTCTGTGACCGAGGTGACAATCAACACAGATGGCGGGATGACAGCGGAGAACAGCAAGAGGGTGACATTGATGACAGCCTGAGCATGTCCAGGTCACAGCAGGTCAGAAAGAATAGGATCAGTTCAGGTGAGAGCAACAGTGAGTGAGTGACAAAGAGAGAGAGATAGAGGGGAGGGGGGAGGGGGAGAAGGAGGAGGAGTGTGAGCACAGTATTACGAGATAACAACTCTCTACCTGGCTCTGCGAAAGCAGAAGCAGACCTTGGTTCTTATAGACAAATCTGTCCAACACCTGGGCTGTCGGGCTGTGGGTGGCAGTTAGAGTGACACAGTTCACAGACACAGGGCACTGACAATATCTTGACATAGACAGTGTGGGACAGGACAAAGGGGGGAGAACTCACTGTGGATTGACCCGTGGGGTACTGGATGCTGAGTGGCAGAGTGAAGACTTTGTCAAGGTCAGCATATCTCTCCAAGCACTCCACAAACAGGTAATTCACTATCGGAGAGAGAGAGAGAGAGAGAGAGAGACACAACCGACTGACTATTAAACACAGCAGCTCACCTCCGCAGTGGTTCACAATTAGCAATAACAACAGCGATAATAACAAAGAAACCAAATATCACCACTACTACCAGTACTACCACTTTAAATGCCTACCACAACCACAGTAACCCTTAGTAGGGCTGTCACTACCACTATTATTGTGCTGAAAATGATTATTGCTAATCTGATTAAGATGATTACTTCAGGTAAAATCTTGAATATCAAAACACAGCCTGTCAACTGGTACCCGTTAAATCTATTCCAATAAACAAACCATGAATCAGGAGAGTTACTAAGTAAGTTGTAACGTTTTCTCAGCCAGCCAGACCAACGCAGAAATGTCATTACAGCCATTTCTATTTATTTTGCTAACTCTTCCTATTATTACTAATACTTCTTTACTACTATTGTGGCTATTAGAAATGGCATTCTATTATTGGTATCATTGACAGTGCTATCAGCATTACCACTACAATGACCACTATCAAGAGTAGCCACAAGAACTACTACATGGAATACAATACAAAGTAACCCTGAGCACTGAATTCCCACTATCCAGCTGAATGTTACTCATCACACAGCCAGGCAAGACAACAGTGATACTATTACACGTACTTACTACATAACTAGAGAGGATCACACTGTTACTGTTACTCGCTGTACAGCCAGACAGGACCACAGTGTTAATATCAATTACTACACAGCCTGACAGGACTGCAGAGTTACTGTTACTCATTACACAGCCAGATAGAATCACTCTGTTGTTACTACTTACTACACAGCCAGACAAGACCACTGTCTTACTTTTACTTACTACACAGCCAGACAGGACCACAGTGTTACTTTTACTTACTACACAGCCAGACAGGACCACAGTGTTATTATTACTTAATACACATCCAGACAGGACCACAATGTTACTATTACTTTCTACACAACCAGATGAGACCACAGTATTACTATTACTTACTACACAACCAGATGACAACACAATGTTATTATTACTTACTACACATCCAAACGAGACCACAGTGTAACTATTACTTACTACACAACCAGATGGGGCCGCGCCAGTTGCTATTGCCACCGAACATATCTGTGTCTGACTCCCCGGGTAAGTAGCTGACAGTGAGCGCCACACCGTTCACTTCAAAGGTGAAGGGCTGCTTCTCATACATCTGCGCATACCACATACAACATGGCAGTCAATGCTCGCATTAACACAGCCTGTACAGGGCAACTGGGCTAAACTAGACTGGAAATGGTCTAATAATTACAAATATGTATGAAGTTCTGCTACATAGATCTGTGTGATTGGATGTTACAACAAAGTGATCTATTGTTTTGAAACTTCATATTATTATTATCCTTTGAGACCTGGTATTGCTGAAGTTTATCTTCCATCTCTTTGCCACATTCAAGCCTGAGCCTTACGACAATGACTGAAGGAAAAAACACAATAAAAGCACCCGCCAAGCAATAGAATTTCATATAATAAAATTATAACTGTAACAAATCTGCTAGCCATACAACCAGGATGTTGATTGGCCAGCAATGCCAAGTATGTGAGTAGTATACAGTGACTGGGCAATTTCAGTCTCAGGTCAGCCTGACCCAGTCCAATGAGAGGTGGGCTGCTTCTGCAACCACCAGTATCCA